>JAWWEQ010004462.1:0-54956 GCA_035583055.1 Torymus tubicola
GAATGTTTAGACGGCTCACTTGAAATTTGAAGTCAACTATAGACGATCTCGGTCCCGATACAACTACTATAGATTGTGCATATTTTCGACATTATAAATTACGAAAATCACATTTTTAAATATACCAATTTACCTACTGTCCAAAGTATCGAATTTTATAAATACTATTTTACAGCCAATAAAAAAGTGTCTAATAAGTTAGATTAGATGAGATAGAACTTTGGACCCCCCCCCCTCAAGGGAATCAACATTTTCTATTTCTGAAAAAAGATTTGAAAAGCCCTCGTTCTCTATTTCTTTTTCTTTTCATTTGTAATGTCTTAAAGAATGAAAAAAAAACTTGTTTGGTAAGTGCGCTCTCAAAAATGACGGGTCTCCATTTTTAGACTGAGAAATGTCCGTTTTTTTTTGTAGAATGGCTCATATACAAGGTGTCCCATTTTAATCGTCAACCGCCAGAAATTGACAGAAGATGTACTCGGTGAAAAAAAAAAATGATAAATACAAAAGTTTTAGGGTTCAATGGGAACCACCTAATGGTATCAACGACTTTGATCTTGAGCGCAATTTTCAAGGTTATTTCAAGGTCAAAGTGTTTTTTTAATGGGAACTGCTATTTTTGACCTCAGAAATGAAAAAAAAACACTTACCTTGAGGATCAAAGTCGTTGGTACCATTAGGTGGCCCCCTTTGAACCTAAAACTTTTGTATTTATCATCTTTTTCTCCGAGTACATCTTCTGCCAATTTCTGGCGGTGGGCGATTAAAATGGCACACCTTGTATGTGCGGGTACACTTATACTCTACATATAGATACTGTTCTGTAAATTTTCAGCTCGACCGTGTAGTATATATATATACACCGGGAGAGGATGGCGGGGTGTGCACGCGCGCTTATCCGGAAATCATCGGATTATTTCTCGCGCTCTCGCGTGCGCGACCGAGTAACTCGATATCGCCGCACGATATAACTCGACGATTCGCGCAGATGGCGATTGCTATATATATATATATACGTGGCTGTTCGTTGATGCCGATGATTTTTCGCGGAAGATTGCGGACGATCGGGGATATTGTACGAACGCGCGAACTGTACACCCGTAGTAGTACTAGTATACGTGAGTAGTACGGTGGTGTAGAACGCGCGTATATGAATAAATTTTTGCCATGGGAAAATGGGGTTTCGGTATATTGCGTGTGCATGTATGTTCGTTGGACTTTTTTTTAACCGAAAGTGTATATCTAAAAGTTTTAGGAGATGAGAAATAGTGGCTCGATTGTGATGCTGCCGCACCCGCTGCTACCTCGCATACGGTCTCTTGGTATTTGCAGTTTGGAGAAAGGTTATTTTGGAATAGTTATTTGCAATAAATGTATAACGCGGTGGTCTCTATTTATACGTGAGAACAATAGCTATACATACCGAATTCATATATATTGAGAATATAGAGCGTGGTGTGTGTGTGTGCTGCGAATACGTTTCTATTCTTTTTCGATATGAAGATGCGGAAAGATTAACGTATTCATTTTTTCGATTTTACGGATAAAAATATAATTGATTAAAATATAATGTCTTGACGATTCATATATTAAAAAGATAATCAAACGAGAAAATAAATGGTTGTGATATAAGGTAAAGTATCCGAATCCTGGACAGACTCAAAATTGGGAGTTTAACATGGATAGTCAGAAAATAGTACTATTGCTGATAAATTTTACAACGGTGATGATTTATTAGTGTAATTTACATTCGTTATTAACAGTATCTTGTTAATTTGAGTCTTGAATTTCGATCCATTCCTTAGAATTCACAAATAAAAATGTTGAGGTTATCTTTGATAACTAAATGTGTGTCCAGCTTTATATGCTCGTTAGTTTGTTATATCCGAAACCAGGACACAATGTAATTTCACTGTCCAGATTTCGGGTTCATTGCGATGTCCCGGTATTGCTCCCGATTTGAGTAAATTTTTATAAATTGTCCAGGGATTAGGAGCCTTACACCGACTTTTCAAACTTCTTTTTTTATTATAAAAAAGTACAAAAGTTGTCTTTGCATAATCGTGTAAGATCCTAGCTCATTTAATCATAAAATGCAACTATTTTGAAAACGATAACCTATACGTTATAAAAATATCATTTGTTTCTGACTATGCTGAAAAACTGTCGCGGTATTAGATACTTTACCTTAGTTAACTATTTTATTGGTCTGCCTTACGTAATATCGATTAAACGAGATATTTTTTAAACCATTTAGTTGATATAAACGTATTTTATTATCATGAATTTATATATGTACATGTATGGTCCGACTATACTCAGCAATTTCTACTTCAGCCGTTCCCAATTTTCTATATTTTCTATCATCAACCCTTATCCACATCTCTACACATTCCCGTTCCAAATGAATCATACCCAATGACCCACACATCTATACAAAACCCTATCGCATCCATTCCTTTTCCTCCTATACACTTGCGTTCCTTCCTCCACCACATAAAATAATCAGATCTCAAGTTTATCCCTCGCACATATCGCGCATCCCACTCTATACACGATATCGCTAAACTGCATTTACGACAACGTCACTGCCACCATCACCACGCGTGGCCATGACGCCATTCTCGTTTATATCCTTACGGTATAAAAATGCTGCTTCCTTTTCTCTCGCGTGTGCACTCGCCCGCGTTTTAACTGATAACAAACGCTATAGGGGAAGTCGCTATATATACCTGACGGAAGTGGCTTCTTACTACTAGCACACACCGCCTGTGCTCGCGATTAAAAAGAAAAGTACGCAGCAGCGCGACGTGATCTTCTTGCTTTCTCTCTCTCTCTCTCCTTCCACCACATATACACGCGCAGTAAACCGAGATGGCAGAACAAAGGATGTAAGAGCTTTACTGGTGAGATTACATACCGGGCGCGGTGGTATGTATATATATATATATATACGTGAAAAGAATCTCTGCGGTATGTGTATTCCGTAGAAAAAAAATATATATAATTTACGTAGCGAATTTACGTATAATATGCGGGATAATACCCATTAGAATAATTAAATGTACAGCTGCGTGCGTGCGGGGGGGGAGGTCGAATAACATATACACATACGTGCGCGTGTGGCGCTAATGCCAAACCGCGTGTTGTCGGTTTTACGGGAATGTCGAGCCACTACTCGCGCTAAATGATTCAGAAAACAATAATGGCCCTCCCCGCTGCCGCTGCCACGTTTGTGTATAACGCGCGTTGTTTTGTTCCTCAACATATATGTAGTACACCACCCCCGCTCATTACCCTCAACACCCTGTCATCGTCGTTCTCTCAATTACCACTTTTACATATATAATATTATAAACTCTCTTGCAAAAAAGTATAAGCTCTACATCTATAATACGCGTCGCAGAATTATACCATCTCCTTACGAAAACACACGTAGTTCGCTCTCTCTCTCTCTGCGGGCGGCCCTCCGATTAAAAATAACACATCGCGCGGCGCATATATAGAGCTGACCCACTTCTTCGAACGCGCGAAAAAGAAAACTCTCGCTCTCTCTCTCTCTCTTGCATTACGATTATTATGCACGTGGTGGGAGGATGAGGAGGAGGTCAGAGTGCAGTAGCAGCACTTCATTACCGCAGCCATTCTTCTTCCATTTCCCAGATCGGCTAGCAGTATAGCAGCAGTAGCAGCAGCTCGCACATACTATATATATGTACGCGAATGGTTAACTAGGCATGCGCGTAAAGTAATCGTACGCGGTAGTAGTAGTAGTAGTATTAGTAGCAACGTACCACTACTAGGCTGGCTTCTGATTTTCTGCACTATATATAGAGGGAAACGCATGCAGCAGCAGCAGCAGCATATGCGCTAGCGGTCGGACAGCGTAATAGCGCGGAGGCGGAGGTAATTAAAATAGATGTAATTACCCCGGCACTTGCGCCGGAAAAGCGCGCGCAGCTGCAGTTAAACGGCCTGCTGGCTGGTGGCTACTACTACTACTACTACTACCCCTCGGGAAAGAGAGAGAGAGGGTAGATGGAAAAGGGGAGAAAAAATTAATAAGCGCGCCACTCCGCTAATTACACGCAAGCGCGCGAGAGCCTGAGCGTATACACGTCGTGAATGGCCGTTTTATCCTACTACTTATACCACTACTACTACTACTACCCTATACACACATATGCTAATCCTACGCGCGCGAGAGAGAAGTTGAGGGGGGATACACGAGGTGTTGGACACCACCTGAAAATTTATCGCGACACAAAAAAAAGGTATAAAGCTGATTGAAGAGAGCACTAGTAGCAGCAGTAACCTCGAGTGGTAAATTCCTCGCACGTGTATAGTATTTTATTCTCTATTTTTGGCAACGCCGCGTACAAGCGGTTCCGTTTTGTACCACGAAAATATATATAGTATACGCGCAAGAATATAGATTCGATGCTATACTAAACCTTATAAGCACACGTACACATATACACACGTCGCTAGATACATACATATGTGGAAAACCGCAGGCTACTGCGTGCGTGTGGATCGTCCCGACGATGCGCCGCGCAGGTGTGTATGTGTGTGTGTGTGTGCGAATTCACGTAATTTGTTTGCCGTTGCGTGAATTAATTATTATTACATTTGAAATTTCCGTATAGCCGTGCTGTCGACGTCGCGCGCGTCGCGTATGTATATATAGTGCTGTTGTTATTTCGCTCGTTCCTAGTATATATGTATATATATATAGAGAGAGTTGATCGAAAATTTATGTGACCGAGTTCGTTTCGTTATACGCCGAAATGCCAGAATCGTTGTTACATACTTTATATATAAATATGTGAACTCGTTATATTTTTAGTAGGGAGTTTATTAATCGATGTAATAACTTCGTAAACCAACATTAAGCTGTAAAGTACTTGTAATTATAACGCGAGCAAGAATATATAACAGCGATGGTATTTTAATAATATTTATTAACAAATAATTAATAATTATATATAGAATACAATGTGTGTGCGTGCGTATACAAAAATTCGGTGCTGTTACTGTTACTTTTTATTTTTTCATTGTTGCACGCATAGCAACAAAAAGTAAAAGAAATTAGAGAACAAAAAAAAACAAGTGATGCGCATGTTCGGGTGTATTGTTCACCTACAATTTTTTCGTTGCATATAGCGATATTCAAAAATCATTAATAAGAGAGCAAATATTGTACCCGTAACTACTTCCTTTCCGATTGATAATGTACACAGTCAACGCGACGGCACCTATATCCACATTCATCGCGTTTTTATACACACTTGAAATAATAATAATAATGATAACAATAATAATAATAATAGTAATAAAGATAATAAAAGTAGAAAGCGTGCAACTTACAATAACTTTAACGGAACAGTATACTAGTGTACGTACGCATGAAGATGAGAAAATAATTGTTATATGTATGTTGCAATCTACAAAATACTCACTAAACGTGCACATCAATCTACTTAACGCATTCACAATGCAACCCAATCTCTCTCCCAGATATAACAATTACTCTCTCTCTCTCTCAACAAAATTAATACCATCGACTTAACTCATAACCGTCACGATTACATCCCCCCCGCCTCTCCACCATGTCCTCATCACCATTCCCAACAACACTCAACAACACTCCTTATACCGAAAATTCGCGTTGCGCTAATTGAACCTAACCCCCTTACCTCCCCTCTCCACTTACCAACACACCTGACCGTTCAATTCCAACGCCGCGCGCGCACGCGTACATACAAACAGCATCTTATTCGCGTTGGAATTTCCCGCATATAGCTATGTGGCGCCTCGGGAACGCTCGCGCGTCGAGTTCTTCGAATTCTCTCTTACACTTCTCTGCTGCGGGGAATTAAAGCTGGTTAGCACTTAACCCACCTTCCTTTCCTTCGTATATATGTATACATATACACATGTACATTGTAGAGTATGTATAAGCAAATCAAAGATACTGGCTACAGCAGCAGCAGCAAGTTCGGAACCGTTAGCACGTATAACAAATGTAAACAAGACCTCCTCCCCTCTGCGTAGAGAGAGAGCAAAGGGTGTGTGCAGGATAAAATTGATGGCGCTGTATAGCCGACTTTGCCGTCTGTGTATAAGGTATAGCGTTACGTGTAGTTTACATATACATGGTAGCAAAGTTTAAAGTACGCGGGGGGTTTTGGTAAATCGGAAAAGCATCGCGCGATTTCGGATAATGAATAGGTCGTTTTTTACGGTTCTGTATAAGTCTTGTTCTTGCCTTTTTTCTCTTCACAATTCCAACCGAATCCCCAGCTCTCATTCTTTCTCTCCCTCCACTCGACTCTTATTAATCACCACTAAACACCACACACTCCACATACTCTTCACACCCTCCAAGTCCCTACACCAGTATAGTACCAAGCAGCAGCAGCGGCAGCGGCACTGAGAACGAATGGGGCCAGACCGCGCTAACTCTAAAGAATCGCACTGCTATACCCTCGCTCTTGCACACTATACGTACCATATATATATACATACATATACCTAGGTTTCAGTACCACAGAGAGAGAGGGAGAGAGGCAGGAGGCGACGTAATATCGCGAGGCGCGCGCGTTGCTTTGTGTGCAAAGCCAGCCAGCACAGCCGGCGGGCACTCGTCTTCATTTTGCGCGGCCGCCACCACCACCACCACCACCGCTTGCTTTCTCCAATAATTGCGCGCGAGCCCGACTCTTTTTACGAGTCGCACGACGCGCTGCTGTGCTTTACCGTATGCGGCGAAACACACACGCGCGCGGTGGAAAGGCTTCAATTCCACACGCCCAACCTCGTCCTAATGAATTTTCCCTCGTGTACTTATGAGGAAGCAGAGAGAAAGAGAGAGGGAAAAGGCCCCTTTGTAGTGTAGCGGTGACTGTGCGGGCGCGTGACAGAGTTTTGGCTGAGTGTAGAGGGAAAAGAGGCAGAGGTTTTGTGCTTTTTTGGAGAGAGAGAGAGAGGACGGGTTTTTTGGAAGTGGGTGGAGGGTCGCGCGTGAGGTGGAAGAGGTCTGTGGAAAAAAGCGGGTTGTGGTGGTGTGAGGGTGTGTGTGTGTATGTATAGGGGGATGCGTTGTATAATAGCGGTCACGAGAAGTGAGGAAAAATGTGTTTTTGTCATGGGGCAGACGTTTTAATGAGCGTTAAGGAGTGGGAGAAGAGCAAAGGTGGTTGATATTTGAACTTAAGGAATTGTTTGGTAAAAGTGGTAAACTCGCGAAATATGCGAAAAATGGATTTCAACAAATTTTTTCAAGCTTACCATTCGAAATTGTTTCTCTTTTTTTTTGGTGATTAGAATATCGACAAGAGAAATCCACGGTTGAACAAAGTCTAGCGAATGGTATAATTTTTCTGGGATAACTAATCGATTTTTAAAATGATTAAAAATAGCTTTAGTTTAGTTCCGAAGTAATTCATCAAAAACAACGAAATATGAAATTTAGAAGGATGAAAATAAAGTTAGAAAGCTTTCCAAAACTTTTTTCAGAATTAGAATATGTTGATTCCTTCAAAAGTTATGTGAGCTTGAAGTTCAGCTTAAAATTTACATGGTCAATGATTGGGGTCAAGTACTGACCCTTTGTTATGTTTTTTAGGAATTTTAAACTAAACTTTAAGCTCACATATAACTTTTGAAGGAATTAGCATTATGTAATACTGAAAATAAATTTGGAAAGCTCTCGCTCTTTGGTTTTATTTTTTATTCAGAAAAATTATAGCATTTGATAGACATTGTTCAACCGTGGATTTCTCTTCTCGATACTCTAACCAACAAAAAAAATGCAGTTTGATAGGTGTACTCGAAAAAAATTTTTAAATCCATTTTCGAGTTTTTTCACCGTTTTCGTAAGATATACACATAAACGTGAATCAGTAGATAAAGACGGCTATGGTAGGACATTTATATAAGAAAAAAGAATTATAGTTTAAGTCCTTGTTTCATTGTTTTTAATAAAATTTCTAGAATAAATTGTATTTGGAGCTTTTGAAAGTTTATTTGGCATGGTAATAAACTTTCAATTGTGTGGGTATCCTTTTTTTCAAAGAATGATAACTGCAGTTAAACAATACGTTCAGTACGTATTTAAAGATAAATTATATATATATGTTTAGTATTTAGAATTTATGAAACCAGATTGATTACATAAACTCTATAAAGTGAAATATATCGTAACAATATTTAAACTTATAGTAAAACTTTATAGATATACGGCATTTCGGAGAACAAATTTTTTTTTTTTTTAATAAATAACATTTCGCATTCTATTAAATTCATCCTATTAAAAAGTCGTATGAAAGAATGAAGCTATATATTAAACCCATTTCTCTTACACACTATATTGATCGTAGCGTGATGCAATTTAAAATTTCTCTCCCATCGAGCTTTCGAGGATCATTTCATCTCTTTTTTTAAGTCACTTATTTCATTACAAAACAAACCGTCATTACATCGAAACCGTATTATCTGCAAATAAACATTGATCCTGACTGATACAAAATACTATACACATATCCCTATTCTCCCTTACTCATCAATACTCCAACAACAATTCACAACTCCACATTAACCGCATCTACAACACGAGACCTCGACATCCCACTACCACGTCTCTCCCAACCATAGACTCTCTGCTCTCTCACAGACACCCGATGACGCATCAGAAATCTGCATACATACCGCGCAGCACGCTAAAGAATCCGCCTTTGGAATCAGATGCACCGACGATAACCGAGCATGAGTCAATGCTTACGTGAGTCGCGGAAAAGTCGCTCGCTCGTTTTGCTTGCTTGCACGCGCGTGGGAGTATATATACATACATATACGTTCTCCACCCGCGCACCCGTGTACATGACTCACAAAGAGCGGCGTTGTGTATAATGTGCCGCGTACGTTGTGCCGATAATATGAAAGTGCGTCTTTTCATATATGAGATATCGCCGGCCCTGAACTTGCCCATTTGAAAATTCCAATATGTACTCATCGCGCGTGCGCAATATAATAACAGCTGTAAACGATCGCGTGTGCAACAGCATATGTATACTCAACAGCTGCTCGCGAAACGGGTTTTTTTATTCTTTTTTTGGACTTTAAAAAAAACGGTTGTGATGTGTGTATATATGTATGTATATATGACGAAATCCTTGGACGACGGTTTTCGCGGTACGGTTACTTTTTAAGGCTATATACAGGGCCGTGATCTCGTAGGACCTTTCCTCTTTATCTCTCTTACGTTCGAGAGTATGTATATGATAATAACAAAGCCAGTGGGTCATTGTTGCGCATACACACACTCGCGTCGCGCGCATATATTTCGCATGCAAAGAAATCCTTCTCTCTCACTGGTTTCGTTCAGCGTGGGCGTCTCGCAAGTATAGAGCAAGCAGCAACACTGCGGTATATAATTCAAGGACACACATATATATATATGCTGCTTATGCAACGCGACGATGATGAAGTATAAATATATCGTGTAAGCGCGTGAACGTTGTTGTTTTTTTTTTGTTTCTTTCTACCGAAAAACACGTTACTTACGCCTCTTTATTGACTTTGAGTCATACGATCGGTGCGTGAGAAGAAGCTTTTGTATAAGAAAAAAATAACAGCGCGGGTGACGATGACCTTCGTATGTGAATGTCTGTATATATCGAGCGTACTACAACACGTGAGGGATCGTAAAGTGCTTAATGCGCAGACGCTTATCTGTGTATAGGGAATGTACGATATATATATATATAAGCCTCCTTCGGCCAATAACCATAAGTGACAGAGTCAAGTCCCGCGGGCGTAAATTCGCGGTGGGATTGATTTTATTGGGCTGACGGGGGGAGACGTTAATGCGTCGTCGATGTCAAAGCTCTTTTTAATGGAGTGCAGAGTAATGTGCTGTCGTTATATAAGTTGATTCGGTATGAGTTGCTTGTGCTGGCGTGTTACGTGATGTGTGCGGAGGAAAATTTTATGGTTTTAAATAATGTATATTACAAATCTGACCTTGTTATTCTACCATGTGTGTGTGTGTATGCTTGAGTTTTAATTGACAACAAGTTTCTCACGTATTTATATATACGTAAACGGTAGATATACAAAGATTAGAGAATTTAAATGAAATTCTACTATGAATTACTATGAAATTGTATGACCATATATTTTATGAGATTTAAATATGTAAATACATCAAACGCATTCTTCTACAAAACCCTTTTCCCATTGCCCATACACCTTTCATCATCTCTCCACAACTTCACTACTATATATACGCACATCGCTCAACAACACCACGCATCATCACATACAGTCCATCTCTCCCGTACTAAAACCCTCTCTCTCTCTCTTTCTCTCTCCACTACCAACACATTTGTCACCGAATATCCTACACACCTAATAAAACTCGCTCTCTCTACTTTACGTGTATAAATGCAACATCATCATCCATCGGTCTCTCTCTCTCTCTTGGAATTCATAAAGAAACAAAACTTTCCGCTCGCATATATAATAATCCAGACACTTTTTCATACACACACACACACACACACACAGAGAAAAGGCCACAGTTATAGAGCTCATTTTTTTTTGCTGCGCAGGAATTATACCCGAGGATATAGGTCGCGATAAGGGCGAAGTGGACAATCGATATGGTCTATATCTATACTGTGCGTGTGTGTGTGTGTGTGGATGCTTCTATATATGGGTATATCTATACTTTCGTATACGATCTTCGGTCGCAGAAGAGGGTCGGTAGTAGTAACGGTTCGGACGATAAGGAGCTATTATATATCCGATGCGAGATCTACTTATTATCAATAAACGCCGGTGGTGATCTTGCTCCCTTCGTTTTTATAGACATATATATATATAAACGCGTCGATTGCCACGCTGGCGTTTTTCTGTTCACGAGTTCCGCACGCTAGGAAGAGAACGCGAGAATGTACAAAGCAATGGAAGTTCCTTTTGAATTTTCTCTCACGTCAGAGAAAGAAGCAGCAGCAGCAGCAACTGCTGCGCTTGGTGATTATATATATATATATATATTTTTTTTTTCTTCTTCCTCTTCTTCTTATTCTTCTTTTTTTGCTATTATACTACTACTATACAGCTTTGCGCGAGGAATGGAAAGAAATATGACAGAGCTATTTCAATCGTTTAAATGGCTTTTGATGAACAGGCTTCTACTGCTGCTGCTGTAGCCGTAGCTTCTCGAGAGAGAGAGAGAGAGAGCTTCAGTTAATTAAGTACCATTGTGGTAGCTGCTGCTGCTCGCGGGGAAATATGAATCAAGCGCTACTTAAGATCGCTGTCAATATTTATTGGAATATTGAGGAATGGGATATAATTGCGCATTTTGTATTTCATTATATTATACTTTCTCCTGCCTCCTTTTTTCACTCTCTCTCTCTCTCTCTCTTTTCCACTTTACGCGCAAAGCACTTTTATTTCCCGGAAGGCTGAACCTCGCGCGCGCGCGCGCAGTTAGTTTCCCATTCACCGCGCGCATTCTTCTCTAAACCATAAAATACACCCACACGTATACGCTATCTATATATATATATATATATATAAACACATACATACACACACACACGTAACTCTGCTATAGGTCTCGCATTCTTTTGTTCCGCTAAACTAAACCGCTATATCGATCGGAAATTCATTACCCACCTAACGAACTACTCTCGCCTTCGTCTAATAAATTCAAATTCTTCCTAGCCATTTCGCACTGTTGTGTATACACACAACACACACACACACATACACACGTGCAAAGAGCTACGACTCCGTTAATCAGCGAGTAAGGATCTTAAGGTCCAACTTGTCAAGTAGGGGGGTAACCCCCCTCCCGTATACCGCCTGCCGCGTCGGCGCGCTGCTGAGTTATCGCGCGCATACATTTAGATGGCATCTATACGTCCAACCATTACGCGAACCGTAACTCACCGCGGGACCTCCTTCGTGTTTGGCGTTCTATTATGCATATAATATATATATATATACACGTATAGGTCGCTTTAAAAATAAAACACGCATATATACATATATACATACTTGTTGATTTGGATTAATCGGAGCTCAGGTAGTAGGCGGTTTCTGTCGAAAGTTAGGCATGTGTATACACACATACATAGATAAATATATATATCGTCAGGCATACACGTCATCTACGCGGAGATGTGAGCAAAGGGCGACGGGGCGTAAAGCGAGCTTTACGAGCGTTCACGTCCCCTTGCCGCGGCCGCCACTACCGCCGTTGGCAGTATCTATACAACGTGAATATGCGCGTATATATATATACACACGCAGAGGCGATGTATCGTTCGCCCCCGAGCGCTTTCATTACGTCTGTCGCTCTCGGTGGATTTACGAGGAATCATATGCGCGCGAATAACGAATCGGAGGCCGCGGTAATGGTGTGTAGTCGTCGTAGTCGTGCTCGCGTGTACTTATATACCAAGCGGAGAGTCGTGCATGCGGAGAGAGAGAGAGAGAGAGAGCTTGGAAGAATATTTTACGGCTGTGGTTCTCCAACACAAAGCGAAACCACGTCGTGTGTATATATAGATGTACATTCGTGCATACACATAGATACTAAAGAGAGAGAGAGAGAGAGAGAGAGAGATTCGGTGGGTAAGTACGTTACATATAGGGCTAGAGAGGGATTTTCGGCCGCGAGAGTTTCCACAATGGGGCGAGTGAGTGAGAGAGAGAGTGAGCCCTGGACCTAAGCATTCGCGGGTAGAGAGAAGGCGGAGGGACGACTAAATTGCTGACTACTACCGTGTCGGGGACGACTTGGCTCGCCGCCAATCTCCGGAGGATCCACCGCGGTCGCCGTGCATTTATACATGGAAATGAGAGAGGCGCAGTGCTCTCCTGGTGGTCTCAAGGCGAATTCTCTCTCTCTCATACTCTGACCAGATGCCGCGCAGTACCATTCTTCTCGCGATGAGTAGAAGAGCTTTTGCTCAGTGTGTAGGGGGGTAGGGTATGCTACTCTCTACTGGTGGTGTGTGGTTGGTTTATTAGGAGGATTAGAGAGGATGTGTGGTGGTGGTGGTGATTTACGGAGCTTTTTGAGGGATGGTGGGAAAAGGGAGAGGTAAAGAGGGGATTAGAAAAAAATGTTTATATATCGGATGATATCACGTCTATTATTGTTATTTGATTGGTGGATTGGGAAAGGAAATGGGGATGAATGATGCGGGGATTGGAAGATCTGATTTGAGAGAGTTGAGAGACTATTGGATTTGGGGAAGGGTCGAGAAGTGGTGGTTTAAGCTTTGGTTATATGGTGTTATTGGAAATTGAGATGGAAGGTGGTTACAGAATTATTTTTTCGTAAGGTTAAATTTTGTTAGAAGTGGTTTATTTTTTATTTAGAAGATAGGTTGTGGATTGGAATTGTTACTGTAGTGGTAGTGGAGAGTTCATTGAGGATAATCTGTTAGACTTTAGTTACTGGTTTGTAATAATATGATTCAATTATCGCGAAAATCTAATACGAGGAAGTCTTTCATCAAATCTAACAGATGTAAACGAACGTGAACGCGGACAGTGAAATTTTCATTGACTTCTGAAACAGTTCGAACAACTTTGTAAGATTCTCCGATGAAATTCCAGTGAAAACAATCAAATCTACATTCTGTAATCATTATTATTACTATTATTGTTATCAACTTTCATCATTATTAGATCAAAAGCTACTTTTTCATGTAAGCAATCAAATAAATCTTCGCTTATATAGCAATATCGAATTAATTTATCGGGATCTTATATTACACGAAAAACTAAAAATTCAACCTCTTGCACACCTCTATACGACGGCTGTTTCTCGCGTCCCAGATTCGCTATATACCCGTTGTACTAGACGAGCATGTAAAATATACCAGACGTACGCGCGCGTGTATGGCTTTTGTTAATTAGACCGAAGGATGGAGAAGGAGAGAGGGAGGGAGAGCAGAGCTGTTATACTTTTATGCGTCCGACGTTATATAAGTTTTGATGTGCAAAGGTAAAGATCAAAGTGATATATATTTTATGTTTTTCTTTATTTTCCTACCGAGAGACGAGTTGTAAAACGTTGATCCTTTGAAAATTTAGCGGAAAACTTGGACTATTTTTAGTTCTCTTTCTCTCTCTCTCTCTCTTTTTTTACGAAAAAAAGGTGGTTGGTGTACGTCAAACGTTGCGCTTTTTTCGACGTCGGATATTTTTAAGTACTGCGATTAACTTTATAGTTTTTAAAGATTTTTCTTTCATAATATATATATATATATATATAATATACATATAGCTAACAATGATTTTCGTTTTATGTTACAGGTGAGTTAACGTACATTACGGTTCATCCTCTACTTTTCCAGTTCACGTAAGTTGCAACATATAGAGTGTCGTTGTAAAAATATAACTTATCCCATCAAATATAGAACTTTTACATTAATCTTTATACATCCAATAAACCATTAGTATAGTATACATATTTCACAAACAATTATTCCCTATATATCACCATGAGACATCAACCAGCAGCAGCATCATTTTGTAACCACCTCCAAACCTTTATCTATAATAACCACTCGATCCGCAATATCACGATTAAATTATAAGGTCAGTTCTTGGTGGCACGTCGCTATACTGTTTGTTAACACCCGACCCTCGCCATATATCCAATCTCACCGCACACCCCTCGCCTATTACACAAATTCAAATAAAGAAGCAATACCTACCGCCACTCTCCCCTACATCTTCTATACCCTCCAGCCGCATATCCCCGCGAGCTATAACACACGCGACAAAATCCCAACCCTCTCTCTCTCACACGCGCATTACCTTCGCCCCCCTATCCACATCTCTCTCTTACCCCGATATACTCATTGACTCGGTTGCGGCAACGTGAGCTTGATATTGGCCTGGCTCGCTCGCTCGCTCTCGGTGCAATCTCTTGATGGCATTTGACGATTCGCTCGCGGCAATTTCGGCGGTGGTTGATCGTCGAAGGAGACAACCTTAATGGATATCGGCTTAATACCTCTCCTCCTCCTCCTCCTGCGGCGGTGCGATGCTGCTGCACTTGCTTATACCTCTCTTACGCGCTCTCTGCTTCGTGTATAGTATATAGGCCTCGTACGCGCGCGCCTGTGCGCATCCCGAAGTTAATTAAAAGCGACGCGATGTAGTGTAGTACCGCGTCGTCGTCGTCGTGCTGCTGGTGGCGGTGTATAGGACACGAGAGAGAGATGTGTCTTCGATCGGCGACATGGTATATATGCGATGTCAATTCCAACCTGAACGTCTCTCTCTCTCTCTCTCTATTACGCGCTCTTTGCGGATTTCATCCAAGCTGTACGTATACGTGTGATAGGCATGTGATGAATGTTCGATTGCGCGTGGCCGGTGCACGTTTATATTATTGAAAATTGAAAATTACTCTGTGTGTGTGTGTGTGTAATTACCATCGAACTATATATATACATGGTCACGAATGAATAACCTGTAGGTAAACAGCAATCAACAACAACGACGATGCATCGCGGCGTATATCTATATATATGGTATCATTCGAATGCGTATACATATATGAGATTTTTAATAATTCATCTAACCTTGATCACCGATATGTATATGTATAATATTGTAATAATAATAATAATACGACTACGCACACTCTCTCTGCAATTTCCAACGGGAGTGTAGTACTTCATTAGCGCGTTCGGGAGATAATTTAGTCACAGGACCGCCGCCACGCGCGGCGCGGGCGACCGTATGCTAATACAAGCGCGAGTATCGGTACACACCTATATATATATACATACATACACACATACGTCGCATGCATATACACAGGTTGTGCGGGGGTGTGCAGCCACCAGATTTAAGCAAAAGCACTGTACGTACGCGTCGCGCCTAACCTGCCGACGTCACTGAAAATCGTCCTTACACCGCACACACATATATACGAAAGTATATATAGCCTAGTACAACACACTCTAGAAAATTAATTTTCTCTCAGCTCTCATCCACTTATACATTTTCTAGAAAGGATAGATGGAAAATAGCCGGAACTATATACATATAGCTGTAGGCAGCTCTCTTGGAGCAATTTTGCGAGATACGGTTTGTGACACGCTCTCTCTCTCTCTCTCTCTCACACTCCTATATACGCTGAAGCGGTCCCTGTTAGGGTTAGATTAACGGGCCCGTCGTCGTCGTCGTCTCTCTCGCCAAAGGCGCGAGTAGTATAGCAAGCGTGCGCCGTGGATAAGGGCGAGTGAGAGGAGGGTAATTAACACGGAGCAGCTAGCGCGTGAGTACTCGAGAAGCTAGTTGTACGTATATACATATACACACGTACATACATACATACTCGCGTGCGACGTTTACGAGCGCTACAGTGTAATGAAGTCGCTTGCTCGCTCTCGCACTTGAACGCATACAGGTGATAAAAATTCGTGGTATAGGGGCTGCGACGGCGGTAGCTTTTCTTCTTCTTTTTTTTCTTTACTGGACGACAGATTATTATTATTATAAACGACGCGAGGGAAGGTGAACAGCCTCGTAAAGTGTCTATTACGAGGTGTCGCCTTAATTCGGCAGTACGATCCGGAATTTTTTCCTCGATGATTCCCTTTCTGAGTATATATAGGGGGGTTATATACTGATGGGGAGGTACGCGTGTGCGTTGAGAATACGGATGACGAGAGGGGCGAGAACAATCGCGTAAGGTTTACGTGAACGTGACGATTATGAGCGAGAGGATTAGTGTGGCGAAAGTGGGATGATTGAGTTTTAATTAAAGTTTCCGGGTAATCGTTTTGGTTTTTGGTATATAGTGGATTTTGTATATTGGAGGGCGTTATTGAGACTCGGTGGGGATGCAGGTGAGGTAATTCGTTCGTGGATTAAAGGGAAATTGTTTGTTGTATTAGGTTTTTCTTTTATAGATATTATGTTTCAACAATGTAAAAAAAGGTATATCTTTTTTCTTTTCTCAGGTAGTTTTAAGGTTTAAAGAATTTTGTAAAAATAAACGTTTATATTTTATTCTCGTCGTTCTCAACGCTTTACGTATAGTACTTGAGTACAAAATCGTGAAAAAATAATAAAATTCTATATATATATATGCATACACACTGGTTGTAAATACACTGTACCTTGCGTAAAACAACATTAACAGATTTATTTACAGCTATACGCAATTCAATTACCAAGCCACTGAAAACAAACCTGTTTCCGTGCTCACTTAAAAGAGAGAAGGTGGGGAAAGAAATCCCCCCCTCCTCGCCCTGTAAATTTTTATACATGCGCGGAGCTAAACTACGGTCCATTACTTTTTAAAATCTCAATACACTCACTCTCTCTCTCTCTCTTACTCTCTCTCTCTCTGGTCGTTGTCGTCGTCGTCCCTTGGGACATACTCGCTCGTAAAGATGATCGCGGTACAATATTAAATACGATCCGTCGCCCTAATCCCGATCCAAGTGATTTTTGCTTTACTTTTAGAGTCGCTCTCACAGTCGCGCGTTAGTCTACTACTACTACCACCGTATAAAAGCGCAGCGACAGCAGCAGCAGCGAGCAACGTTACACATTTATTATTGCCATCAAAGTTTTATCCCTCGTAATTATATATCGTATATCTCCTACTATATATATATATATATAGATTTTTCTTTTATTCTTTCGTTGCAACCCTGCGTGTGTGTATATATATGTGTATGTATATATATGGCTGAGAAAAACGAAGGATATATATGTTTATATATGAATCACGTTGAGTTTTATTACGCGGCCCGATGTTTTATTGAGAGAGAGAGAGAGAAAGAGAGGGAAAAATGCAAACGACGCGAGATGAAATTAAAGCGCAGTGTAACACGCGGCGACTTTCTCTTTGCAATATTTTCCAATTACGCATTATATACGCGCGCAACGAGACGTCGCGTAGTCGGACTGAGCTTTACGTGAATGTATGTATATATATGACAAAGCAAGCGAGTTGGATTAATTTACTTTTATATCTCCGCTCATAGGAATTATATTCTTCTTCTTCTTCTACTTCTTCTTTTTTCATTAATTTATCCTTTCAGCTGCAATCTCTTCGTTTCCCACCGATAACTCCGACGCCGAATATCTCGCGACGCGAACTGTGGTACATATATATTTACGCACAGAATATAATGAAAAAATTCTTCCGGCATTATATATACACACACACACGTACATGTTATACGCACAAAAGCTCTTGCTCTCTCTCTCGCTCTTTTCCTCCTCACTCCACGCCGATATTAAAGCGGATGTTTATGGTACAATGGAAACTTTTCTTCACCCCCCGTCCACCTCCCACCCGCCTATAGCACCATCCAAAGCCGCAGCTCACATTGTGTACCGGAGATAAAGAAAAACGCGGATAAAATAAGAAGAAGAAGAAGGAAAAAAGAAAAGAAATGTTATCCCTCCGCAGCTACATCTAGAACTCGCGCGTCCACTTTAAATCCTCAGCGGTCAGAGAGAGAGAGAAAGACGCGGGGAAGCCGGCGCTCGAGTCTACTATACTCGCACTTGTTATTCCGCTATTCAAATCGCGCCTCTCTCTCTCTCTCTTACCCCCATCCCGCGGCGTCTTTTGAATGTCAAAGAAAGCCGAGAGAGAACTTTCCGAAATTCAAAGTGCCTGCTGAAAATGCAGCAGTAGAGCAGTAGTAGCAACAACAACACCACGACGGCGGTGGCGGCGGACTTTTCGATGTTAAAAACATGCGTATAACACATACATATTATATACGAACTTTTTTATCGTTCGCGGCTAATAGATTTCGACGCTATATATATTATACAAAACGCACAGACAATATATATGTACACCTACGTACGCATGCTTGACATATTCTGTTACTATACGCTCTTTCTCCATCTCTGTTGTTCGCGCGATAGGATCTGGCACGCTCTCAAAACGATTATTTTCGTGCGGCCTTTTTGTTGTGTAGTTTGGTATAGCAGTGCGCTGTTTCTCATTCCACGCACGCGTATATGTACGCGTCGAGAGTAACACCCACGAAGGTATATATATATGTATGAAAAAGAAAAGAAAAAAAAAGAAGGAGAACGCGGGAAGCTAATCTCCTCTTGTAAACACAACAGTATACGGATATATATATATACATCGTGGGCGGCTTGTTGCTTGCTCTCTTTTTTTTCTTTCTTCTTTCTTTTTTTTCTCGTTCTTTCGGTCTCGAGCGCGACGAAAAATAGCCCAATTGCGTTTTCTCTCTCTCTCTCTCGCTCACGACGAATTCCACTGGAAGTGGAAAGGTATAGGGGAGGGAGGGCGGACGATGGTGCGGTGGAGCTTAATTCCGCGCTCTCTTGGGCTTGATTGTTATATCTCTGGGTGGAAAGAGAGAGAGAGAAAGTGACTGAGTTATGATGATTTGGGGTAACCCGAGAAATGAACGTTTGTCTGTCTGTGTATGTTTGTGTGTTTTTTTTTGTTTTCTATGAAGGGACCGCGTGACACATTGAAATGAGTAAATCATCGAGTTTTGGGCATATAATACCGAGCGTGCGATGAAATGGCATGTGAGAAAAAAATTTATATTGTTGATGGTATGTGAAAACGAAAAAATCGCGCGCTTGTCGTTTTACAAAATTAACTTTATATATATAATATGTATCGGTCAACTGGTAAAGAATATTCGAGAACTCGATGTATAATAAAATTTTTCGATGAAATATTACTCAATAGCCGCAGAACCAACTAAAAATGCATATATATGTAAAAACAAAATGCCACCATATCTGACAGTAATTTACATATATATGTGTAATTCTTACAAAAGTGGGAACACAAAACTGGATATGACGATTTGAACATTTTTTTCGGCCACACTTTCGGCGTATGATTTTTCTTGTTTATTTTGGTACAAGAAAATGAAGATCCATAGTTGTGTACGGTTCATCGAATGACATATTTTTTTTTAGAGTTGTCATTATTAGAGCGTTTTGCTAAAAAAACATAAGCCACTTGATGGACGCTGCGTTCAACTGTAGATTTTCATTAAATATACTACAATAAACAAGAAAAATCCTGCGCCGAAGGTGTGCTTAAAACAATTCAAAAATTTTTTGATAATTGAACATATATATACATATACAAACGTCGCATCCCACCCTACCTACAATAATCTACATCATCGTCCCCTTACATCAGCGCACGTCAAATTCGCCTTCACCACAGCCGAATAGAATTCGCATACACCCCGTCATCATCCAACCACCACCTTTACCTTATCCCCAGAGAAAAAAAACACACACTATTACCGAAAGGAGTGCACGCAACGCACCCCAAGCATCACAGATCGCTATACTATAGAGCAACACAACCCGCAGCGATAAGTCATCGAGGCCGAGTCTCGCGGTCAGTACACTGCGGTCGCGCGTTCCTGCACTTCCGCAGCTTCTCCATTAGCCGGTAGAGAGAGAGAGAGTGAGCTGCTACTGCTGCTACTGTTGGCTAGACGCCAGGATCCCCGTTGTCGTCGTCGTCGTTGTTCTTGTTTTGTTATTTTCTCCGAGATTTCTCGTGTATACTTATTTCGTTCTACGCGAAGGTCGTCGTGATTCGTTTTTTTTTCTCTTATATATATATATATATAGAAACTACATACCTAACTATGTTTATATTGATATATATACACGCGTGTTTACGTGTATATGTGTACATATGATAAACTGCGATTTAATGCCAGCTTAATTAGACTGCGGTCGCGTGTAAAATTACACACGCGCGGGGGGATGGATGCGAAACTTTCCACACGAGTTACACGTGTGTATACACGTGTATATATATATACTGACCGAAAGGAAAATAGAAAGCCGAGCGATGAGTTATTTAAGGCGCGCTCGCGCTCGCTTTCCCGAAACGGATGCATTAAGCTTATTTTCATTCCAACGCGAGAGTAGTAGTAGTAGTCCGACGTCAATGATGAATTCAACCCCCCCCCGTTACATTATTACGTCACACCGCTCGTCATCGTCGTTGCAAGCGTTTCCTGTGTCGTTAAAATTTTATATACAAACGATGTGTATATACATGCCTGTGCTACTGCTGGTTTACCTTTATATATATGTGTATACACTTTCGCTGTCTATAATTATGAATTATAGATATTTTATATATATATATATATAACGTAGAACGATAATTCCCACGCGCGATTGTATTTTTATTTTGTTTTGCAAAGTTTCAGTTTAGAATATAACCCTGAGTGGCCTAATGAAAGCGGCGTGTCACGGCAAAAAACCATTAGCACACACGGGCGACACTATATATACGAGAAGGCGTTATAACCCCCCGAGGGAGAGAAAGTTTATATCGATTATATATCCCGATCCCGCGACGCTGATAAACCGGCCGCTTATGCTTTGTCGTCAATCAAGAAGCGAAGAGGAAAATCTCGACTTTTCATCTTTTCATGTATGTATAAAAATGTTGCTGCTGCTGCTGCTGTTGCTGCTACATACCACTTCTCTGGGTCTTGTCACATACCTATACGTATATATATCTAACAAATGCACAGCAGGCAACGTGCGCAGATGAAGATTAAATTGGTCTAGCTGCCGTGTATGTATATATGTATATATACGCGTGACTGTACACTGTCGGATATTTTTCACACACAGGAGAGAGAAAGAGCTGGTATGGTATACTTATAACATAGATATATATATATATATATATACGCACAGAACAACGCGAATCAGCTGAAGAGCGATGGCTCAATTCTACCCGCGAGATTGACTGGCGTTGTTGCTCCTATTTATCTCTCATCTCTTTCTTCCTTCTCTTCTTTTCCCTGTGTATATACGCAGCAGCAGCAGCAATTCATCTTCGATTCCCATTTTTCTTCGACACACGCGTGTCTCTCTCTCTCTCTCTACCGAAGAAAGCAATCTCGACGCGACCTGAAACAATCCGTCGCGGCTCACGCGTATTGCGTATATATATATCTATACGATCGAGAGAATCGTCGTCACTCATCGAAAGCCCCATCGATACTATATATATATATTTCGCACGCGTTGATACCATTTTTTTGCTGATCCACCACATTCTTTCGTTGTACCCTCAAAAGCCATTTGTTGCGCGGTTTACAAGTGGGGCAAGTATACACGTATGTTGTGTTCCATTTAATCGAACGCTCCGAGCACTCGGTTTTCGCATGGTATGTATATATATAAAAAAAATTGCACGGTTCGCTCACGGAGGTCGTATTATAAATCAGAGAGTCGAAAATATAATTCCCGGCTATTTCGTCGCGCGGCGGAGTATATATATATATATAAGAGGGAACCTTGGTAATCGTTATTAATTTTAGTGGTATCATAAATTTTGCTCGCGCATCGGCACGTCGACGACCGAAATAACATATCGTATACGTCGCTTCATTCAGAAATACTCACGGTTCATATACGAAAAACGCGTGGGTGTTGTAGTCGCCACGTCTGTGTGTATATATATAGTGACGACGTGTGTTTTCAAATACTTCGAATATCTTTCGCCCGAAGGAAGTATATTATACGCGCGAAAACACGTTAATTGTCGTAATAAAACATACGAAAATATATATATATATGTATGTATAAAACTTTAACGCAATCGCTGAACGCTACAACGCTTTTACATGTATATACATATCTATAAAAAAAAGAGGCTAAAAAAAAAGAGAACACTACGCGGCGCAATCAACCGAAATATTCTTTCCCTCTCTTTCCAGTTCTCTCTCTACAATCGGCTATATACGACAGTCGAATTCCATATAGACCTATATACATATACATTCGAACACACTCCGGACTTGGCGGCGCGTCATTATTGCTTAAGTGACCGGACGTTTCCCATTCGAATTACAGTATAGAGAATCCTCTCTTGCGCATGCGTGAACCACGCTTGTATCGAAAAATCGACGCAATCAATTTCAACCGATCGCTTCTCTCTCTCTCTCTCGCGGCCAATTGCCAATTAGCGAGACGGACAATTTAACAATTTTACCGTATTTCCAGTCAGCACCGACCCGCACACAAGTGAAGCGTATAGTGGCACAGCTGTACGAACGGCCCAGAACAATCTATACCTTCTCTACGCTCACTCTCTCTCTCTCTCGCGCTCGCGCATTTTTTTCCAATATCAAAACATTCTGCGGCCACTTTTACGTCGCGCACTCTCTCTCCCTAGCATTTCCAATTTCACGTGCGCGCTCTGCACGAGTGTCCTTTTTTTTGTCTACTCTATTTTTCCATTTCCATCGGTTATTTCCCGCATGCTGCTGCTGCTGAGCGTTTGCGTCTCTCTCTCACTCTCTCCCTCTCAACTCTCTTATTCCACATACACTATAGCAAATATATATATATGTTCGTCTCTTTTTCCTGTATATTTCGACTTTTATATTTCGCGCCTTAATGCACACCTCATCGCCCGTTGTAATTACAGAAACGTTTGTTGTCGCGTTCTATCTCTCTCTCTACTGCTGCTGTCACAAACCGAAAAACGACGTAGAAGAGAACAAGAGAGAGTGACGCATCGACGCGTACGCCATATTTCTGTATTTACTTTTCATTCTCTCGGTAACAAGCCCACACACACACACACACGTGGCACATATATAGGAACGAGGGAAAGGTTTTATTATTCGCGAGAGCTGTCAGAGCTCTTTCTCTCTCTCTCTCTCTCGCTCACCCCATCGGATTTACGCAGCACCGGCGGCCCTCAAATCGGCAATTTCGCGCGATTTCTGCCCATCGTCGTGGACAATGACGAACGAGCTTTTTCCCCTCTACTCTCCCCTTCCTCTCTTCTTTCTAATAAAAGTAAACGTACGCTGCCGCTGGCTGCACTTTACCGGATCGAGAATTCAAAGTGCGCGCGCGCGCGCGTGGTTTTACGACGCGAACGCGCGCGCGGCTAGGCAGGCTGGCAGGTATAAATCTCAGAGCTCCACTGAGAGCGTTTGTTTTCACGCGCAATATATATATATGTATATACGACCGGGCGAACGGAAATATAAGTTGCAAGCGGGCGCGCGTGCACGCTCTCGTGATGTAAGATGATTTCCCAAGCGGTCGTCGCGTAGAGAGAGAGGGAGAGAGCACGCAGCAATAGAGTCTCGCTCCACTTAATCGTCGGGATGATTCGCAGCCGCGGCGCTTGATTGCGTATAGTGCCTATCTTCCTCCCGCCTCTATCTCCCCCCCTTCTCTTTACTATACTGCGGCTGTGTATATATATATGTATCGTTACGTGGTGGTGGTAGTGAGGCTGACACGCGAGTTTCTTCAATCCTGCGCGCGAGCAGCACGTTGTTTAAAAAAGGGTAAAAGTGCCGAGGTGTAATGAAGAGGGAGAGAGTTGTTTGTCGAGAGAGAGAGCAGGAACGCCGCGGTGGTGGTGCACGCGAGGGGAATGCGCCGCGTGTGGCAGGGAAGATTGGTGGTGATGTGCGTGAGTTGAGGGAGAAAAACGGGTTTGTGGATGTTGTTGTTAGGTTGGATTGTAAAAGGCGTTAGGATTGTGTGTGGTTCGATATTGTGGTAGGATGTTGGTCTATGTAATACTTACTTGTGTAGGGAGATGGGTAATGAAAGGTGGAATTGTGTCATTTTATTTCGATAAAAATGAGATGATATAAGCATTTTGTTATGCATTGATTTCATTTCAAATATTTTTCTAAAATTAGACCGCTGATTTTATTGTTGTAACAAGATTAATAATTTTTTCTATTAGATATGAATTTCATCTGAAAATAAGTTTATACCGGAAAAAGGATATTTCTCACTGAATTATAGGTTACTTTAGAATTCTCATAGATCGATTACAGTGAAATTCACAATTTAAAATGAAGTTGTATGAAATAGACATTTCTTCGTTTTTCTGCGGATTAAGGTGATTCGATTCTTTATATAATTACGAAATTTCAAACTTCAAATTATAATAGTATTAGAGTTAATCGAGTCAAGTTTGATATTGGGTTTTCTATATTTATCAAATCAATTTATTACATATCGGTGTGAAGAACGAGAGCATGGATAGATATATTGATATCATTATCTTATTATTAAATTTTATATTATTATTATAATATGATAACTAATAGTCACTATTTTGGTTAAATTAAATTTATCTATATATAAAAGTAATTATATTCGCGAGCCTTTAATAATTCCTACTTATTATATTTATTATATTTGAGGCATGACACTTATAAAAATACAATTTAAGTTATTCATTTTTTTTATCATTTCCTTAATTATTTATAGGCATTAGTATTATTACTATTATAGTATTCTTTCATTATAATTTTTTCTCGGTTCCGATAGTTTTGAAAGTTTTCAACTGCATGTAGACAGACTTTAAAAATTCACTGTCAAAGTAAAATACTCTTGTATTTATGTTAAATATCTACCTATGAATAATTTATACTATGTAACGTTCTCAGTTCTTCATAAAGTTTTCGTAGCAGGGAGGCAAGTTCAAAACAAAGTAATGCAAAAATTAAAATGTATTCGTAAATCTTTATGTAAATTGATTTTCCTTAATAACTACTGAATTTTTTATAGTTACTACTATATACTATACCCTAGCAGTTTACAATTTTTAATACAAATAAATAATAAATCGGGAGGTCCAAGTACATTTTCTGCACCTGTACCTATATCACACAATTATTTTAAAGATAACGAACGCACGCACCATTTCTATACTTTATCATACTTAACAAATTTTTATACCGTACTATAAATTCTTCGTCCCCCTCCGCTACAGCAGTACCCCTCTACATAAATCACAGCTCCGCGCACATTTTACAGTCGTTTCATTGAGCTCATCACTGCATTTATTTCTCCTCGCAACCAACGCGCCACCCATGCAACCAGGGTCGAAATTACCATGCAAGGAAACGACTCCGCGTGAATTGTAAATCTTTAGCTCATTATGCAACCACGGTCCCTTTTATTTTTTTTTTTTACCGCGTGCAATTTCCAAAAGCGCGCGCAAGGACGATTCATTTTCAAAATTATTTCACCCACTAATGCGCCAAAAGTAATAAATTACGATAAGTGCTATAGTATATAGCGAGAAAACACGAGTGTATATACGCACGGCGGAGTATATATAACGACGTTCGTAATTAAATTCGCGCCTATACGCGGTGTGTATTGCTACTGCTCATGCGTTCTCTGACAATGCTGTTATTATTACTACACTATACACACATGTGTGCGTGCCCGCAACATTAAACTTTATTATTTTCACGAAAAATACACACACGACAAGCAAAACTATAAACAATAAAATCACGAATTGGATATATACATATAGATATGTACAACAACAACGCGTTGTTGGCTAAAAGCGCATGGTGTATATTATTACACGTTAATGTGCGGTACCGGGTAAAATAATAAAAGTGAATAACATCGTTTCGGGCTTCCTAATAACTATTAAACGATAATTTAGGAGCTTCGCCCCCCTCCCCCGATTGCCTCTACATTATACCAGCCTCTCTGCGCACGTAACCGACATATCATTTTAATACACCCTTTAAAATAAATATATTATCGTTTGCCCACACACACATGTATCCTATACGATAACAACAATCATTCGTAAAATACCCGCACAGCTAACACTCTTTCGAATACATCGCGCACACATAACACATTTGCATTCGGCCTCTGGACAAGCCATAAATTCCGCATGAATAACGCGTCGTCGTCTGTCGTCGTTCTAGAACGCATATATACGCGGTCACAGCGCGGTAGATCGAATGACAATCCCTGTCGCGATCGACAATATGTAATTGACCGTTAAGAAATCGTATAAGTGACTTGTGTACAAATGCCTTTCGATATATATACATATCTTATACAGTTGACACAGATTCGATCGATCGCGTTTATTCTCAACGTGACGATTTTATGTACCGCCTCGCATGATATGTCGATCAATCGTTATTGTGCAACACGTATATACAGATCAGTACGAGATTCACAGAATCGAATATATAAAGGCGCGCGTGCGCGTGCAAAGAGTCTTTGTAATCCTGCGCAAAATGGATCAACAGCAGCAGCGTCGTTATAGTCGTTGATTAAACTGCGTCCGAAACACTGCGTAAAAATTTTCCGCGAACGAATTTGATGATCAGTCGGAGATTATTGGGGAGGTATGTATACAAAAGAAAAAAGTAGTATCGGTTGTATAACACAAAAAGGCCTATACGATTGTATAACATAGACGTAACCGTATATAATCCACTTGTTATCCTCCGTTAAAAAAAAAAACAATCGCAGGTTCAACCCTCTCCCTCTATATATATAGGGCAGAGGATATGGCTTACACACTCAATGTAATCCGTTGGAATTCAGTTATCCGTCGGCGGCGGCGGCGGCGGGCTTGAACCGCACCGAGTGAGAAATCTCTCCTCCTAGATTTTTGCTCTCCTCTATATATATACTATATACGCCTGCGTCCCTCGTTTTTGTCAATCCTCCTCTCTCCTCTTTCCGTTTGCGAAACCTCGCCGCCGTGCGCACGCAGGGCGAAACGTTAATTAATCTCTCTCTCTCTCTTTCTCCGCGTGGTTTCGTAACGAGAAAACTTCAATCAAATGGGAACGAAACTCGCGCGCGCGCGCGGTCGAGAGAGAGAGAGGAGCGTTGAAATCCAATCAAAGTGGTCGGCATCGTCGGTGTGCACAGGCAGTGTATAGCGACGGCGGCGGTGTAAGAGTTACAGTAACTTTTTTCTTTTTCTTTTTTTTCTACTACATCCTTTGTCTCTCGTCGCTTTTACTTCTCTCTTGTGTTTCTTTTTTTTTGTATAGCGGTAGGGCTGAAAAGTATGTATATGTATAACGCGTGCAAGGATCGCTCGTGAAAAATTAAGATATACCTATATAGGAGAAAACGAAAGCATGGGGGGAGGAACGATGCTCTCTTCCACACGAGTGCATCAATGTTGCAGCAAGTATGTATGTATGTGTGGAACGTTGGATTTGTTGATACTGTCTATATATATATATATGTAGAGTTGGCTCTCGCACGCGGTCGATGCGCGATGCTATAACGATCGCGGAAAACGTGGATAGATGGATAGATGTACGTCTACGTGGAATTGAATCGGTGAAGAAGCGTGTGAAATGTTTATGAACAGGTGTATAACATCATCATTCAGCGTATGCTATGTAACATGCATTAAGACTGACGCTGCTAAATTGATGTAAGATTATATTTATACTTCTTATTCTGGAACGGCTTGCGTATTGTTATAAATTTACATAGTAATATTTAGTTTTGTATATGTATATTGACTCTGGTGTACGTATTTGACGATCCTATGTAAATAATTGACTAGGTTCTTGTATTTATTGCATTTATCGATACGTGTACATAACTGCGACCATTCCTAGTATCCTTAATGTATTGATAATTCAATATTCATATTATCTTTTTTTAGGCAGAGCCTTGCAATAAATCAAACAATAATATAATTACAAACACCTCCGATACTGTGATTACACATAATACCATCAGATTTATTCAATCATTCCATACAAACTCTCTCTCTCACATACCATCACGAATTAACCTTTACTACATACCAGCACCACTTCCACGAAAATAACCAAGTTGCGAACAGACGCAGAGGGTCACGATTTTATCGGCCTGTGCCGTTCTGGCACCACCGTACACTTTTCGCACCGCATTAAAGTAACTCTCTCTCTCTCTCTTTTTCTCTCTCTCGAGGCATCTTACCTCTTCCTCGTCGTTGCGTTCACCTCCACGTACGCGCGTTACGAGGTTACGTGACCGCGCGTTATCTCGACCACCGTCGTCCTCTTGGGGTAAATCGATAGCGCGTACGCGTTCCTCCTCCTTGCTATAGCCATTCGCTCGCGATTAGCATTCGCGCGGTGCCTGTGATTAAACACATTGTGTCCTTATGTATATGTAGATATATATATATATATTCGCCTACGTGTATGCACAATGTTTGTCTATTTCTATTGTATATATACACACACGCGGTTTGTATTGATATTGCCAAGGCGTAAGGGTGAACCGCGTGTGTGTATATATAGTATATGTTGGCAGCTGCCGTTTCTTTTTACGTATACGAGAAAACGAGAGAGAGGCAGTTTTTCCAGGACCGAATCTACCCAGAGAGAGAGAGAGAGAGAGAGCAAACTTATCGCACTCGCGCGTTCGCCCACCCGCCCGTTCGCGAGCTTTCAGCCAAATGTTCCGCGCATACTGAGCACGTGAGAAAGAGGCGAGAAAGAGAGAGAGAGAGTGAGCTTACATTTCGGCAAAGCGTGCCGGAGGAATGCATATATCCCTGAGAGCTTTCAATCTCTCCGCGAGATAAGACTTTTCGCGTATTTTTAAGAAAATTACTCGGCCGAGCGCAAAGCTCGCGTCGGCGCGTCTTTTATTTTTTTTTTCTCTCTCTTTATCTATACCTTCTTCTGAGAGAGCTGCAGACGCGCATCGACGTCTGTCTCTCCCTTTCTCTCTGTCTGATATACGTATGGTACTACTACTGTTACCGAGTATTATATATATATATGTAGTAAAGTTTTCCATATATATGCTGCATATTGCGCCGAGCTTGTATATAGAAATATACATACATATATAGATAATGGTGAGAGCTTACTCGACTGGAATATTTCGATACATATATATGTATAATACGTATAATACACGTATACCAGCGAATTAATGTAATGCGAAATTCGTGTAATCACATTATAGACGGATTCTTTAGCGGTATACGAATATCGTCGCTGCGGAGCGGTGCGGTTATATAGAGGTATCGAACGAATGATTATTATGGATTGATAGATTATACGCGTGTGTGTGTGGGTATTGGTATATAGACGTAATGGAAGTAAAGATTTGCGGTGGTTATATATAGCGGTGTTGATTTTAAAATCGGATTACTCGCAGGAACCTTACGCTACATTTACGCGCGTCTATACGTACGCGTATATATACATAAAGAGTAAACAGGGATATATACATTATTCGTTCTTCCTGCGTACTCTCCCGCGTTTCTATACTTTTAATCCACTTTATCACAAGTACATACCCCCCACACACACACACATACATATTATATGGCAATGCACAAATGGCGGTATTTCGCACGTTTGCACGTAAATATTTCACATACCAATTAATTATTTATATGAAATAATATATACATATATATATACACACACGAATTGGAACGCGTTCAAACAACATTATTATTTCGAAATATTATATTATTAGACGTCCGTGAGTATTTGCCGCATTGAGAAAAAAAAGAACATATACGTATATGCACAACACAATAACCAATCCCACTGCTTGTGTGTTTGTACAAAACTCGTGGTACTGTTGTATATACCGCACGTACCCCTCGCATATCTATACATTCACGACGCTCTTATCGTTATATACATACGCACGTAAGTAATGTTTGCTCGAATTTCGAAACATCCGATGAGAGAGAGAGAGAAAGCCACTTTATTCGCTTTCCAATTCGCACAATAGCCACAATGCGCAACATACGCGTCGATCACGTATATATTATTATACTTTGGAAAAATATACCTATGTATATATTCGACCTCCACACACACACATTATACTCTCCCCAGTAAGTTTTTTCCGGTCAGAAATCGTTAGGTTACCGCAGAGAGAGAGCGAGAGAGAGAGAGCGTGCGCGCGCGTGGCGCACCGCAAAGATATTGATTCAAATATGTTTCTGCAGGATCCTGCTGCTGCGGTGGCGTATACGCCTGGTGTATATATATGTATATGTATATATATATATATAAACGTGATGACGCGCGAGTGTATACACTGCATCTATATATATATATACACACATGTGCAGAGAAGGTGGAATTCAATTTTGACAATATGATGCCAGTCGATATTTTTTTTCGGGAACTGCGCGCGCCGTGGAGAAAGAGGTTAAAGGTATAGGATACGAGGAGGAGAGAGAGAGGGAGAGAGGCGAGGGAAGTAAATACAGAATGGAAATGGAAAACTGTGTATGTGTGTGTGTGTCGCATGCGATTGCAATTCGGGTTGCCGATAGTATTGCGGCTTGATGAAATAAGACGGGAGAAGAGAGAGAGAGAGATATATAGTAAAACACATGTGCATTGCAGGTGTGTTTTATCTTTACTATTGATTTAGAACGAAATCTTTGTACTATAATGGTGTGGAAATCTGCGCTACGGGCAATAGTAAGTGTCCGCATGTGTGTGTGTACATATATATAAAGTTTGTCAGTTCTATATATATACAATACTTATATATTTATTCAACCCCGTGTGTATAACACGACCTTATATATATTTCCATAAATCTCTATATATATATATCGAGTAAACGTACGATACATCCGCCACACCACATCCCGGACGAAACTTAGAATATATATACACACAGAGAGAAAATCCCACCCCCTTAAAATCCCCTCACGCCTAGAGCTTCGAAAAATAAAAAGCCATCAGAGAATTGAAATCCGTCCGCGCGATCAAATAATAAACATCGTTTCCTCTCTCTCTCAGGCTTTCACACACACGATCATCGAAAACACATTTGCAACGCGCACTCAACGAAAATCCCTATACCTATACCATCACCCAATCCACACACACACACATAAAAAAACTCTATATAAGCCTAGAGGATATCTTTGAGGTCCAATCGTCAAATAATGCGTCCTGAATCTCCAATCGATGTTCCCGTCAAACGTTCTGCTTGCTCGTTCGCTTTCCCGCGCGCGCGTGTGTGTGCGGTATAGAATTGGGTTAATGCGGACTTAAAATTTACGCCCGAATCTCCGCTACTACTGGCGGCGGATGCCGCAATTTCCAGAACAACTGGTTTCCGAGTGTACGCTCACATCTCTGTCTGTGTGTGTGTCTATATATATATATGTGTGTACGTAAAAGGAGGTGGGGTATACTGATGACGTAATTATGGATAGAGAGGGTTGGGTGTCCATTAGGCGGTCAATTGCTCGCGTACCGCGCAGAGGTCTTATAATATAGTTTTGGGGTGCTGATCAATCGGAGATATATATGTATACGTCAATTATGAAGTTGTGCAAAGTACGCGCGCGGTCAATCAAAAGCTCGGTGGTGTTTCAAAGAGCGCGCGGGGCAATTAAACGATGAAGCCTTTCATACACATACCGGGTTTATATCTTTGAAAGTCTTTCTTTAAGCTTCTTCCCCACGATGTATTTCTTCTTTCTATTTATTAATTAAATAAAGAGTAATGTTACGATTCTAAATCGGAATTTAATGCAAAGCATTTATACTTTCCCTCCACGTTGTGTAGTAACGAACCGGCTTTATCGTCCTTTTCAATCAGTCAAGTAGTAATCGAATGCATGGTTAGGAATAGAATATATAAGATGAGAACAAATAGGGTTTTTTTATATATAAAACTTTATCAGTTATATTAAACAAATTATATTACCAATTCAACTGACCGCTCACCCTTTATTTCTTATAAACACCAAGCACGCACACGAAACAACCACCCCGCTTCCTCTCCCTTTTATCGATCCACCCTCTCTTGCTAAGCGATTTCGCAAGTATAGCGCAGCAGCACCTGTTCACTTCTCACTCTTAGAAGTCAAGCGCGACGTCGACGACGACGACGACGCAGAACGCGCTTGAAAACTTGAGCATAAGGCAAACGGCTGCTGAGAGGAGAGAAGCAGCAGGAGAGGGCACACGGAAATTCCGAAGCTGCTGCTCTTCGCTGCTCAGCAAATATAGGGACGACGCACATTCTCCGCAAATGGCGAATGTGTCTCGGAGCTTCTCTCTCTCTCCTCTGCGGACCGTTTTAATCTGTTTCCTCTCTCTCTCTCTCTCTAGTCAGAACTTACTTCCTCTCTCTCTCTCTCAACTTTCTCTCTGTAAACACGCCAGCGGTCCAAAGCAGCAGCAGGAGCGCAGGCTTATTTACCTCCGTGCGCGCGCGTGCAGCCCGCATCGATCCTTTGCGTTTAATGCCGAGCCCGCGCGCGCACGGAGGAGGAGTGGGTAATTCGAGGCAACTTTCGTCGCCCAGACGTTTTAACTGGCTTCTCTCTCTCTTCCTGCTCTTCGATTTGTCTTTCCCCATGACGACGATGGCGACTTTACGTACTTAGCGGCGCGCCTCCGAGTTTGTTTATACCCCCTACCGGCATTGCGGTAAGCTTATATATATATATATATACCCACCTCGTAATCACGATACGACAGATTCATATATATAAAGTCCATCATGCGACCGACGAACATACGCGTATAGCCCCGTGTATATATAATTATTTAATCACGAAAGAATTATACACCTTCTCGCTTCACATACCATAATGAAACCTAACGGCCATGCGACAACATTATCGCACACGGCAATGAATTCGGGAAGTCCGCCGCGGCAGCTAAAAGCGCGACATCGCGGTGCGACCGCGCGCACGGTGGTTACTGCTATCAGCGCTATATACGGATTAACGTCCGCTACCTTCCTCCCCCCCCTTCTGCCACGTAATTATCTTAGTACTACTACTACTACTACTACGAACCGTTAACTTCATATTCTACCACTAGAGACTGAGAGAGAGAGCTTGACGACCGCGCGTCCAACGTTTATCTATTTGCGTTGTCGGTTGCCACTGCCGCGCGTCTTGGTAGGAGGAAGGGTATATAATAGTAACACGCTCTTAATCCAATGAACCAACGCGCGACGTTGGATTAACCGACTGAGAGAGAGAGAACAACCGAACGTTGATGTGATTCAGAACGGTGGATGTAGCTGTGGTATATGTAAGCTGTGTACTCTGATTTGAAGTTGTGTATACGGTCCTCTTGATGCATACACAACGTGTGTGTATATATGTGTTGCTACATTGTGGTTACGCTTCGTTAATCTTTGGGTTATTAACGGACGTGACGAACGTCCGGTCTCTCACATTTACGTCCTCTGTGTACATGTATATATAAAGTTCTTTGGGTTCCTATATATCTTGTAATTCGTAAGACTAAAACTACACACGCACATATATATAGCGAAACTGTTACGCATCAGCACATTGTTAACCTCGTGTACTTCAGCATTTACCTCCCTGACATTTCAATTTACTATTTATACTTCGTTTGTTCTCTCTCTCTATAGTAATTTTCTCCTCCTATTATATACAACTACTGTATAACCTACAGACACTTTTTCTTCCTCTTTTTCACTCGCGCGCTCGCGCAAGCGTTCGCCTATGCATAATCCACAACAATTTCCGGTAGACGGCCGCGCAGCGATATCCCAACCATTATCCTAGAAAAATATAGACCACGAGTGAAGCACATGATATTCGCAAAATTGAATTTCCCCGCGCACAGAGGTCGCTTGTATATATGTATATATATATATATATAGACAGGCCGAAATTCGAAATTGGATTAACGGCGTACGTAACGGAATTTTCCACCGCGCTATTTTTACGACGATGGCGGGGGGTCGCTCTTTGAGTTCACGCGCGTTATTTACGGTCTCTAGGGTGAAAAGAGAGGGTTCGCTGTTGTGCATAAAACTTGGCGTCGACTACTGCCACGTTTATATATATATATATGTATACAAGTCCGCAGTAAGTAAGTAAGTAACACATACGTATAATTCCCCGCAGCATTTTCGATATTATCATGCAGGCATCCGCACACACACATACATATATACACTGCAGCCATCGCTCTCAATTAATTACCGTACGACGCGCGTTCTCAGAAGCAGTTCGCTTGGCCCCTCCGTTTCGATCAATTATACTCTCGAGCGCGTGAGTGAGTGAGCTGCATATACGCGTGTGTGTGCGCGCTTGCGTGATCAATCAAAATTGATAAATACCATTCAAATTGTACTCCATATAGCTATATGTGTATATATATATGTATGTATGTAGTATACAGCATACACGTGGTGCTGCTGGGGAGGTATCAAAGCCGCATTTACCCATCCGCTACCTCACCTGCGCACGAGCAATCTTATACCCGTGTTCCCCAAATATAACTCGGGCAATAAATCGCCTTCCCCTTCCACACACATACACACAGAGACTCTCATCCATCCGCGCTTATGCAAATAATATACATACCATATTGATCCAAGCAGAGAACAACCGTCCGCGCTGATTCGAGTTTCATATAACCGATCTACTTTATACTAAAACTCGTTCTACTCCCTCGAGAAAACAGATCATCGTACACGTACACGTGTATATATATGTATATGTACGCAGCAAACGCTTGTATATATGTATAACACTTGTAGTGAAGAGAGAGAGAGAGAGAGTACACATTTTATCTCTCTTGAAGCGTGGGTGCGACGTCCGAGTATATATATATATATAGGTCCTCGAAAGAGGAACGAAAGTACACGAGTCATTCTCACCGAACGACGACACAAAAGCCGACCGACGACCCCTCTCCCCCCGCGCGCTTTTTCGAACACTCGAGCATTCGATGAGGCAGAGTGCGAGAGAAGAAGAGGGAGAGCAAGCCTCTCTTTGTGCACGACGGAATGACTCGTGCGATTCGATTGCTGAAATAATGATACACGAGTGAGTGAGAGAGAGAGGATTGTCGAAGTGAATACACACGATTTGGGATGATGAGGGGGGAGAGAGAGAGTATTTGAAGAAGTAGTAGTAGTAGGTTATACTATCGGTAAGAGTAGATTTTTCAGGATTTTACTTTTCCTCTCCTGTCGCGCAGCTGTCCTGCGACGTTTTTCCCGAATGACATTCTTGTATTTATAAGGATCTTCTGGTTTTATCTCTTTCTTCGAAGTAGATTTTATATATACTGCAGTAGGAGGAGGAGAGACTCGTTGAATTTCGAAAATACATTCGCAGTAATGGAAAGTATTCATGAAGAATTCCATTATTCCATACGTATATATATATACCATGACACGGCTGACTATACATCGTATTCATCTACTAGAGCGCGCGTTATTTCCAACAGTTATATATACGTTGGATATATAATTTCAACTCGTAAAGTTCTCTCAAGGACATATCGTTCCATTAAACCTGCACACAATGTAGCAGATATTCGGCGCACACACACACACACGCCCATTAAAAAACCAGCTCACGTCTATTAATCCATTGGAAGAGCAACCATAAATCGCGTGTGCGGTCGTTGCCGTCGTCTATATACATATACTCCTCGTGGAAAAATCTCCTTACCTCAGAACTCACTTCTCGTCGCGTTTATCCGTGTCAGTGCTACTTGCGCGAGTTACCTTCACTCACTCCCTTGCGGATGCCATAGCAGTAGCAGCAGCAGCTCGCGTCATACGTCTTCGTCAAGATTTCTCTCTTCCCACTTTCTCTCTCTCTCTTGAGTTTCGAAGAAACCGAGCGCAGAACGGTAGGGGCGACCGAAAGTTGGATGATTTTCATTTCTCCTTGGTAGCACGCCGCACGCGCTCAAGAGATATAATGGATCGAGTCGCGTGGGAATCAATGGGGAGGGATGGTGGTTGTTTTTTTTTTCTTTGCACGCCAGGTGAAGAATTCAAAGCGTTCGGTAAAAAAGCCGCGCGCCAAGTGCTGACGCTGATATAGAGAAAGAAAGAGAGGTAGTCGCGTGTGTGTATATAACGAGAGGAAGCTTTAGGTTTTTCTTTCTCTTTGCGCGAAAGTGAAGTGGGTGACTGATGAACGGAGACGTTATAGCTGTCGTATATATATATATATATGTATATATAGGAACGAAAATTTTATATAACAAAGCGGTTTTGCTCTAACGTATTATACCCGCGTGAAAGAGAAAATGGAGATGAAGATTAAGAGTGGCGGTGATGTGACTCCTGTTATACTACTGATAGAAATAGATATATAAGGAGAAAGGGGGGGAAAGAGACACAAGAAGCCACTCGGGCAGTATAGGCGTCCCGATGAGCCTACGCGGACGATCGTAAAGCGCCTTCTTTACGCGCGATAAAAGCGAACGTGGCAGTCTTTCTCGCTCTTTACGTGTATATATACGGGGGGGGGGATAAAGAGGCGAAACGATGACAAGTCGGAATAGGTCGTCGTCTCGTGCCAACGGGGGGGAAGAATCGGACAATCGGTTGTTTTATTGTAGCAGGTGTTATTAGGATACGAGGTATACCTATATACAATAATATAGATAAATCAGCCAGACGAGGTATATAGTATATTTACCGAATGCTTGAGAAAAAGCGCAATATAAAGGAGTAAAATAGCTAATATTAAGATTATCCGTATATAGCTATATAATAAGAGCACAACACCGATGAACTCTACTACTCTTATATTCCTGTTTCCTATATCCTTTCTCTTCATCCTCTATACCACCTTTTCCCCCCAAAAGCTCTTCCCATCTCCGCAACAGCCACTTACCTTTACCCTATCGCCATTGTATACGCGACTACGACTACGACGACGAGGCAAACAATTATGCAGAACGAACGATGCGGCGAGCGATCGGAAGGGGTACGTGAACCCTCTCTCTCTCTCTCTCGCTTTGGGAGAATCTCATTTGCGAATGAATGCCGTGCAGTTATTCGCGGTTACGGCAATTAAGGGCAGATTCTCTTGCTGCGGCTCTCTCTCTCTCTCGAATCGAGATTTACAGCAACGGACGCTCTCTCTCTCTCTCTTACTTGCGCTTCGACGAATTTCGTTAGAGGGGTAATCCTCATGACTATGCAGGCGAGTGTGGTGTAGTGGGAGAGTGAGGGAGGAGGAGCTTTGGGAGTTGACTCCCTCGCTCTCTCGTGTCTTTGATTTTTTCTTTTTGGAACTTGTCATAAAATCTGGAACATTGAGGAAATTGTTCGCGTGCCGACGTTGTTGTTGTTTGGTACCGTGGAATCCTAATTATACGACAAAGTATTTATACAGACAAGCTGCTATGCGCGATGTTATTAACGCTCTAGTGCACGCGCTGTTCTATTTATAAGTAGTATAGGTATAAAAGTGAAAAGCTGTCTGGAATTCGGTTAAACCTAAGATAAAGCGAACCGTAATGTGATTTAACCGGGAACGATACGTGTGTGTGTGTATATATATATATATATATATATATATATATGGTAGAATGATATCTACACTGTCTCACCTCTTCGCCTTACTTTTCAATTATTTTAACAGAGGCACAGCCGGTCATTATAATGCACATCTGCGTCAAAGTAAAGCAGCGAGATTTTCTTAAACTCGCTGGAATTTTAATGAATTTTCGGAGGTACCGCGTGTTGAAGACTCGGCTGAAAGCTTTCTTTCGCTCCGTTGCGATGAACAAGGGCCCCGACCTCTTTGAACCTCTCGTGATGTAAGTGTACATCTATATAGGATTGGTGAATAGAGGTTACAGATGTTATTGTAGTAAAGGGTGCCGGAACGAATAGTAGTTCGCTTTTTGAATTGAAAATTTATCTTGGTAAAATTTTTTTAATATATTTTGACTTATATGCGAAATCAATCTAAACCTTATTTTATTCCATTATAAAATATTTAATCGTAGCTTCCGAGCTGTAAATTTGTTTTCACGTGAATAAAAGTCGTTCCATTTTGGTTGCATGAATTTTGTAAGCTTATATAAATGGTATTTAAGTTTTCGAACCTTTTTAGTTTATCAAATTCATTTATTAGTATAAAAATTTCAGTGATTTTAGTACACTACTTTATCCTATATAATAAAATCTTCATTTTGTTAAAAAAAAAAAGAACTTCTCGATCCACTTAAATATTATAGTACGTAATGATAAATTTAGTACAAACATTTTACTACTATTGCCATCTATTCTCCAAGAATTAGATAATAAATTACTATTTTATTGATTTCGACCAACCCTATTTTCCTTAACTACACTTCTCTTTTCAAACTTATAATCAACAAATTCATTCCTCGCACTCAAAAACTATATCCCCTATAAAATTTTCCAATTAACCGCGAACGAGAATATCTTCGCAAACCCCATATACCCCCATCGTTTCCCCTATACATACACACACCCTGTGACATTCTTTGCCGCTGTTTGTACACACAGCGTTCCACCTTCATCCCCCGTCTGATATCACCGCGAAGGCAAGTTCGGCACAACGACGACGACGAGGGATAAGCGCTGGTTATCTTGGCTCTCTCTCTCTCTCTCCCGTGAATCTGTGTGTGGACAAAGGGCCTCTCCCGTATATACCATCCTGTCGCTTAGGTAGACATGCTGCACGCGCTCGATAGTTGGCTGAGAGTTGCTTATCCTCTCGCTTCGCGCTCCCGTCCGTCCGTCCGTCCGTCCGGACGCGCTCGAGTTTATCAAATACGTGTCCGGTGGAATTTTGCGCATGCTCTCTCTCTCTCTCACACGGCATGAACGTTGGACCTATATGCCGCAAGTACTAACGTAGAGAGGGAGAGAGAGATGCAATTTTCGAGGCGCGGTTTAGGAACTTCAAGAAACTCGATAAACGAAAGTTGCCGTCGCTTGGAATATAACCAGCTGGAGAATCTAGCTGTATAGGTATATATATATACGCGTGATGTCTGTATATATATTTATATAACTTTTGCGAGAACCCCCCAGCTACCAGCTTTTATCGCAGCAGTAGGATCGAGGTGCGTCTTGGCAAACCGCACTATACGACGTGAATTAGTATACATAATTAATTACGTAGCTTCGCGATGCCCGATATCTATCGTAAACTAGCAAAAAATTTATGTAATACGACACGACGCGACCGTAAAAGTTATACACACACACATACACGGATACATACTCTCGTAAAAGTATCGTCACCGCGTACGGCGCCTTTAATTCACGCTATAGTAAATATATATATATCGTGTGTGTTAAATTTTACCTACGTGTATATATTTACACGATGCGCGTATACGTATAAGGGAGAGAGACTTTATAAACAATTATCAAGGACGTGAAAATTTTCACGACTGTTTGCTCTTGCCAGATATACGGTAAAAGTGAAATATACGTAATAGTCGTCGTCGCATAGTCGTCTTTCTTCACAAGTATGTGTGTGTATATATATATAGGGCTAAAGTCTGTATTGATGGGCGCTTAAAAGCAGCACCGCGCGTGGGGGCCGAGATGACTCGCAGTAGTAGTAATAGTATAGTATGACATACTTTTTGTGTGTTTATACCACCGAAACGTTATATTTCGTAGCATGGTATTGGTTTGGTAAAATGTCGATGTTTTGACGTGGTTTATATGAAATATTATGTTGATACTTTTGTATATATAAACAATGGAAACCCTCAGGGTTACTTGTAATGGTTAATCGAACCGAGGTAAATTAAAATTTTGTATCGAAAGTTTGATTTATTCAAAATTTTACTACTAAAACACTACTATTAAATGATAAAATTATAACATGTAAAAGTTACATAAGAAGCTTAAAACCAAACCGCATCTCGTAACAATTCAACGACATATATAACTTTATACACGCACTTTTTTTTCTCTCTCCATTCCAATTAAAAACTCCTCGAATTTCATTAAATACAACCCTCATCTCTTATTATACGCTCTGTTGCGCACCTGCTGTTCACCATAATCACCAGCGATCAACCCCACCTCTTCCCTCCTCCCCCCCCAAAAAAAGAACGATCCCTTTAGCAAATACTTCAGCATCAGCTTTTCTCTTCCCGCGCTCGCTTTCACCAGCCACCGCCGCCACAGCATCGGCCGTGCGGAAAATCCGAGTTCATCGTTCGGCTCATTGACGCCCTCCTCTCTCTCTCTCTCTCACCCTCTCGTTGGCAATTTCCATTAACCGTTAAAGCTCCATTGCCATGCGATACACAGTACGGCTATATACTCCCATTCACTCGGTCCATTCAGGTACACACAAAAGCGTTCCCCTCTCTCGCGAGTGCGCGCCGCGCACACGTTGCCGCACTGCTATTTTCCGAAACCGTCGAAACTCTTTTCTACAGCATATAGTGTGTGCTGTAGCATCGAGCTATATATATACGCGCATCACAGCCGAATCACGTTCGCGCACGCGCGTATGGTTGACAGGTGATCGTAGTACCACGGAATACGAGAGCAAGCGAGCGAAGAGCGAGCGAGAGAGAGAGAGAGACATAAAGGCAACCTGACGCACGTCGCGTCTGATGTATATATAGTATATACGTAGAGACACAGCTGCCGCGTGATATTGCGCGTTTCGGCTGCCTTTATATATATACACAAACGCGAAATTTATCCCTACAGTTGCCGTAGAGAAAAAAGCAACCGAAGTGTACGTAGAATTGCAATCTTTGCGTACTGATAAGACGACCGCGGTTGTGTCTTATACCTCATTCACACTGTACAAAACATCAAAGCGCGTGAATGTACGCTGCATTATTCACGGCTAACGAGCCGCGCGCGTTAGGGGAGTATCTATACTACACGTCATCGACGCATCTCAAAGGACCGACGACGCTCGTTTGGCCGCCGGTGTGCTGCTGACGATCAATCGGTTCTTTGCAACCGTCGTTCGGTTTTTCCAATCCTACTTTCTGTTATATATATATTGGAATACGAAGTATACTGAAGACTTTAGCTGTACCCAACCCAACCCACGATAAAGGCGCGCTTAATCCGCTTCTTGTTAAGGAGTTGCCAAAGGCGGGCGGGTACGTGTAATTCGACCGGATTATCGCAAACTTTTCAATATCGCCTAGCGCAATCGGCCGCTAATGGATTTTTCCGTCTGGCCGACGCCCCCCCCCCCCCCGCGATCTCCTTTTTTTTCACAAGCCAGTAGTGCAGCAGAGCAGCTCTATATGTACCTGAGAGGAGGCGCGTTCCGATAATGCCGGAGGGCGGTAAGCCTGGAGATTTATTACTCCCCCTCTACTGCTGCCGCATTATCTAAGATTTTCCGCAAATTGAAACTTTTTAAGATCGTGTTTTTCCCCTGGTGAGGTGGAAGGAGATGAGAGAGAGAGTTTTTTACCTCGCGACGATGCCTGCAGTAACGAATCGAAGTCTCTCGTTTCCTTCGTCGCGCGGTAGGGAAAAACCGCGCTTGGGTTCCGGGTGCTCGATTCGTCTGTAAGGAAAAGAGAGAGGTTGTATTGTGGAGAGATAAAGGTTAGTGAATTATATATATATAGTTGTATCGAGGTTTGTTATAGTGGAGAGAGAGAGCACGTAAAATATAGATAGTGTATACGGCTGTCAAACTTGAACCGTTTAAGCAAATTGTACCATGGGGACTATAACTGTCGTCATCGAACGGTATAGAGATTGATATTGATATTAACTTTGTCAAGCGGTACCGCGAGAATCTCCCTTAAATGTTGTTGTTGGCGTAGTAAAACATTTTTATGATGAAATTTGCGGTTATGTGCGGTTGTAGTAAATTTTCATTTCGCAGTATTCGGATTATTACTGTTCTCTATGAAAAGTATTAAAGTCGAAGAATTAATTACGTTAACGCGGGGAAGAAGTTTTTACGTTATAACCTTGTTGGAAAATTCACTGGAACTATTTTTTTGTTCTTCGAATGTTCCAACAATAATAGAACGTTATTATTTTATCAATAACAATGTGAAGTAACATATTTAGGTTTTCTTGTTTTCAAAGTTTTTATTTGTTTATTTCTATAATAAACTTCTGTATGAAAATTATGTGAATTTCTACAGAAATATAAATAGCAATTTCCATTAGATAACAAAATATTGCAATTTCTTTTCTGTTATTCGAAGCACGCCGCGTCGCAATATTATTACAATAGAACATTGTAACGTCTACGTGCCGACAAATATTTCCTCTTGTAACAATAATCACAATGATATTTACCTATAACATCAATACAACAATATATACCTTTTGCCCTCCCAAACTTTGTTTAGCAATACCCGACTGACTTATTTTTTCAGCATACAGACATACACATACACAAACCCTACCACGAAATATTGGGCAGCCTCCGGAACCTGCTATATCCTCACCACCGCACGATCCTCTCTAACACACCACCACACCACCTCTCTTTACGGCTTCTCTCTCTCTCTCTCTCTCTCTCCCTCTTCACTCAGGACTTTATCTAGCGCTTCGAGAGAGTGAGAGAGAGAGAGAGAGAGAATGGGAGCACGAACAAACACGGCCAATTAACGGAATCGCCGGCTAATCGATTAGCATTACCAAGCCGGTAGAACTTCCGGGAAGGCAGGCAGGCAGGCGGTAAGCAAACAATATGGAAGTTGGTGGAAAAACAGCGAGAGGGCAATGCCTTCCCTCTCTCTCTCTCTCTCTCTCTACGAAGAGGTGATGTTTACCGAAGGGGAGGGGAAAAAAAATAGAGGAAGAAACGAGCGTGCGTATGCGTATGATGAGCTGCCTGCTGCTGAGGGTATAAAAAGAGAGGAGGAAGTAACGATTGAGGTACTACGCGCCGCAAGGTTAATTTTTTAAGAATCCAGGTGAGCTACGTGGGTATATGTATATTTAAGCTTTGAGGTTGTAAGAGCGGCGGTGGTTGCTTTTTTTTCTTATCGTAATTAAATGAATTATGAAAGAATACTGGTAGAGCTGGTTCCAGAAACCGTAAAAAAGAAAGGATAACCACTCGCTTTTCATTCTCGGAAATGTAACATGCAAATGTACGTTTTCCTTGTTTAAAAAACCCTTTGTATAGTATCATATTCAGCTATAAGAATATCGTTCTTAAACCAATTATTATACGAAACCTAAACTGACGATTTTGTCAATTCTCTGCGGGGAGGGAGCCGCCCTATCCACGAATTTCCCGACGAAATAACACACGCTAATTTTTCAATTAAACCGCAGGAGCAGCCAACGCTTGAACTCGGAGGAACTCGAACTATCTCGTCGACCCTTCGAACGTGTAACCATTGGAATTTCTCTCTCCGCTTGGTCGTGCACGGACAACTTCTCTCTCTCTCGCTCTACCACGTCACATCCTATACCGACTCTCGTCGTCCCTTCACCGTAATGCGCGTGTTTTTGCGGACGGATATCCATTAAATTATAACTTCGCTAGCCATCGTCGATTCTCGCTGAGTCTCTTTTTCGTCTCTTCCTCTCTCTTTCTCTCTCCTTCCTCTTCTTCATCTCCAGGGTATTCGTTCAGAATCAGACAACGCTGCATTTTGCAATACGCAGCTGCTGGCGTTTGTAATGGATTTTTCAATTCTGTTTTTATACAAAAGATATATAGGATGGAAGAGAGGAGGCATGTCAGAGTGTGTTTGTGTTATTATATATGATGGTATAGAAATCTGTATCGACCATATCCTGTGTGCGTTTCCTTTATTCGCGATGGTTTTTATAATTGATTTAAAAATGAGTTTGAATAAATACGGAGCGACGGTATGAAAGGATTTGTAACGCTCAATGAATTAAGTTGATTAGTAAAGAATATAGTAAAATGTGTAAAAGTAGAATAGATCTCGTTATCTTTCTTGATGGAATGAAATATGTGTACAGTTGCAAGTCGATATTTATAAATATCGACTTGCAACAGTATTATTAGCTGTATTATTTATTTATAAATAAAGTTTTGTTAAAACGACATTAAAAGTTATGAGAAGACGAAAAAATATTTTTTGTTAGTAATTTATGTTACTCCCGTTATCAAATTACGGTATCATTTCGGTCACTAGACGATGGATATATGTGTCATTATGTATATATGCAAATCTCACGAAATCAGCGAAAAACCTCGAAAAATAGACTTTACAAACATTTTTTTCGGCACACCTTCCAAACTTGGGTTTTCTTGTTGGCTAGGGTATTGAGAAGACAAATCAGTGGTTGAACAAAATCCATCGAATAGTATCATTTGTCTAGAACAACTAATTGATTTTTTTTAAATAATTAAAAATAGCACTAGTTTAGTTTTAAATTATTTTACCAAAAACAAATTAATACAACATTTTGAAAAAAGAAAATAAAACTAAAGAGCGAAAGCTTTCCCAATCATTTTTCAGAATTAAAAAATCTTGATTCCTTCAAAAGTTATGTAAGCTTGAAGTTCAGCTTCAAATTCATGTGGTCAATGGTTGGATCAAATGTTGACTGTTTGTCACCATTTTTGTGAACATAAGCTCAACTTAGTTCATGTATAACTTTCGAAGGAACCAACATTTTTTAATTCTGAAAAAATATTTGGATTACTCTTGCTCTTTAGTTTTATTTTTATTTTTTCTAATTTTATAACAAGTTGTTTTTGGTGTAATGATTCAAACCTAAAATAGAGCTATTTCTAATCATTTACAAACAATCGATCAGTTGTTCCAAAAAAATGATTCAACCGCCGATTTCTCTTCTCAATACCCTACCCAAATTCGAAAGTTATGCTCAAAGTAAAATTCTGCTGTTCATTTTTCGGGGGTTTTATCGAAGATTTCTTAAGATTTGCACAGATATACATAATAACAAACCCTGTCAAAAGCCCAGTGAAACAGTAGTCGCGCGCTCAAACAATTATACAACGCGACTATATACAGCCCGAAGCAAGCACCTCGAGCAACCACCTCGGAATTTAAAATTCATACCCGACAAAGCCTCAGGGTCTGCATAATTCTGCGAAAACATTAAACATTTGCGCACGTCAGGCTGCCGCGTGCGCTGCACAAGCCCGTAATAGCAGGCAGGCAGACGTAGAGAGAGAGAGAGAAAGTACGTCTACGGAAAAACGTCGTCTTCGTCTCGGTCGGTTCAGCAACTCACTCACTCTCTCTCTCTCTCTCTCCTTTAAAATAATACCCATAGCTGGCTACCAGGGACGCCAAGAGAGAGTATTTGCGCAATCGCTGCGCGCGCAGAGTCGAGGGGTGGGAGGGGGAGGCAAAGTTAGACATGCATTTTCCACGCCCCGAGAGCACACCACCACGCCGCGGCGTAGCGCAAGCCGTTGCTAGAGCTCTTTCTTGTTATTCAAATGCAGATAGGCGAACTTGCGACTGCTGCTGCTGCTACCGTTGGGTAGAGAGAGAGAGAGGGGAGAAGGGAGGGATGAATTCGAAATTGGCCGAAAAAAGTTGAAGCTTGAGAATGAGAGAGAGAGAGAGGAAGTTGAGGGTTGGATGAGAGAGAGAGAGAGAGAGAGTTGCCTGCCTGCTTGGCTGACTGACAATGCCAGCTCGATTAGCCTGAGAAGAATGTGCAAGAGAGGGAGGAGAGAGCGAGGGCGTTTGTTCTAAAGTAGGAGAGAAGCTGGGAAAGAGGTGGAGGTATTGTTTTATTAAACGATTTTACGATGCTGTGATTCGTTAGTGGGAACATTGGTTTTTACGATAGTTTTGGTAGAAAAGTAAGTGGGTATAGTGTAGTGGTTGTAATGTGTAGATATAGATTATTTATTCATTCTATGATCGCAGTAAATTATAATATTTCAATCGAGTTATAAATAATTTGCAGGTTTAACAATAGACACGTAACTTTTCAGTACCGATCGTATTGATTTTTTCCAACATTGTTTTTTTTTTTACAAAGAGATTTTGTACTAATAATCATAAGCTATTATTCAAACTACTGAAAAGTTAAGTGCTAATTACTCCAATAATCACCGCTCAATTTTATGTCTATATTAAGCTAACACCACCACTATATAACGCCACAACGAAAACTATTCCTTAATTTGTTGCTATTTTGTTGCTAATTTGTTACGCTATTCCCGATTTTGTTGCTCCAGCCGTTTCCGAGATATCGTGGCGGTGCTGGCTTAAGACTTAAGGTAGCACCGTCACAGCTGTAACTTCTAAACGGATCGAGATATCGGGGTCGGTCAAGCGGCGTATTTTGTTGTTAATTTGTTACATCATTCCCGATTTCGCAGCTGTAGCGGTGCTGACTTAAGTCTTAAATTAGCACCGCCATCATATCTCCAAAACGGCTGGAGCAACAAAATCGGGAATAGCGTAATAAATTAGCAACAAATTAGCAATAAATTAAGGATGTGCTAGCCTAATAGACATCTCAATTCTTACCTTTTCTATATATCATCGATATACCTTATATATCATCATAACTGATCTTTCTGTTCCGCGCCCGCTCGATTCCCTCCCATATCACTGAACTAACAAACCGCCACTGCCACCGCACACATGGCCATATCAATCTGCCAATCATAGTTAATTACCTAATTTCCTCGAAATATTAAGAATAATTAGATCTACCTTATTAGCAATATCGACCTTATCGGGAAGCTATAGCCTGGTATATACTCCCCCCACATACCTCCCCCCCCCCCCTCTCGGTCGAGCCTTAATTACTTTGATACGCGCGGTAATTTGTTACCGCTACCACCGTCGAACCGCGTGACCGTACTCGCAATACGCGCGCGCTTTACTAAAGCTTCTCGGATATGTCTTCCCATCCTTCCTCCCCCCCTCTCTTCTAATAAAGCTTCCCAAATCTTTTGTTTCCAACTCGCCCTCTCTCTCTGTTCGTGGATCTATCGAACCGTGGTATTAAGGTTGAAATTACCTTTACCGGGGAAAATCTCGTCGGTTCGACAGCTAGCGATCAATTATTATATATAGAGAGAGAGAGAAAGGGAGACGAAATTGTTGTACGTGTTTATTTGGTAAAATTTTAATTCACAATACCTACATATATAATGTGGCGCGTAAATTTACGAAACTAATCAACGTGCGACATTTGTTGTATAACGACATATACAATCGCTCTGTTATTGAATTATACTCAATTTCAGGTCGTAAAAGAAGCGATATTATTATACTGCCACGCGCAGCACGGTCATTGTGTAAATATTTGACGAAAACAGCGCTACTACGAGCGATAATTAAACTATTATCTTTTTTTAAACGAACCAAATTAATAACGCCGCACACTTGTACGGTTATATACAATACAACGTATATATACGTTTCAATCAATTTGCCCAAATATTAGCAAAGCGTAAAGGCGCGGGCACATATACGCGTGTTAATGATTCCATTAATTCTTCATGAAAATATGATGTCGGTTACAACGTATATATATATATATACTCATATGTACACACGTAAACGTGAAATATTATGATGTAAACCTCAAAATGTGACAGGTCGATAACAAAAAAAAAACAACAACGCGGCAGTTGGGACACACACACACACAAAAGAGCGGAAAGCGAGGTTAATGGTGTGAAGGCTAATTAAAAAGGCAATTTTACGCGCGTCCGGCGAAAATTCCGGCGCTCGATAGGTTACCCAATGTGCCGCGTCCTCGGATATCTTTCCGAGTGGAATATTGCTCGTGAGTGAGTGTATACGTATATATATATATATATATATCTATAGTAGTAGCAGCGCGATAATGCGAATTTCCCATAGTCTTTTCGGTCGGCGCACGCGCGGCTGAATTGCTTTAGTGGAGTTAGGAAAGCCCGAGAGTAGCTGGCTAACTTACTTTACTCCCGCGCGCGAGTGAGCGCGGCTTTATTAAGTGCCAGACCGAGTGGAAAATTACTCGATGAAAAATCTCTCAATAGCGTAGTCCTGACGCGCGCATGATTTTCAGGTTGTATTTAAGTGTTTTTTGGTGGAGGGGAGGGGAGGGGAGGGAGTTCTTTGAAAAGCTGAAAATTTATAATGATTTGTAAGCCAAAGTAGGGAATTACAATATACGTGTATTTGATGTCATTTCGTATAAACGCATTACTATGCGTAAATGTTGTAATATTATATACGAACGAATACACAGAGGCGTAGAGAGAGAAAGCGTATACGGCTTAAATGTGAAATAAATGGAACCACCGCCGCAGACATTTTGTTTACATCCTATTTCACCTAATTTGCATAATCGTTTGTTTAACTAAACAAAACAACACAAGGGGAGGGATTTTCCGAGAACCGAGCTTTGATAATGCTTTGTTAATTTTCATTGCATTCATATATATATATATATATATATATATATATATATTGTTGTAAACATTTACTTTGAACAAAACTATTATTACATACGCACGCCTGAAGATATTTTCTCTGTTTTTTTTTCGTTTTTAATTACAGCATTTTCCATTTAGCTTCATAATGTACACACGTTCGCCTATGTATATATATACTTCACAACAACACACTGTAACGAACTTTCGACCCTCTTTGGTGTTTGTTAATTTTCGTTGTAACAAATTATATTTCCAGCTATATACATATACCATAATTAAAGTCCCGTGAACTAAAGTTGTTTTTTCGCGAACGATCGTCCCGTTTCCACGTTCTCTATACAAGTGACAAAGTACGTGTCTGCATGTAGGGAAAAAAATGTACACAATATCAACGACGTGGAATCTCCATCGTATATATATATATACACACATGTGTGTGTATAGTTGAGATTGAGCCCTACAAGAGGGTGACAGAACAACGAGGGTAATAACAATAAATTGTCGGGTTTCGCGCACGCGTTGAAAAGCAAAAAAAAAAAGAAGAGGAAGAAAGTCAGTGCTACTACTACGCGAGAGTAGTAGCAGTGAAATTGAAATAAAAATTACGGGGCAATTCGTAGGACTGTCACGATAAGACGACTCTATAAACTGGCGTAGCACGCGCGCACTGAGAGGAGGGAAAGGCTTCCTGCGTGTATATATATATATATAGCATACTTGGGAATAAAATTTAAATTGCGCTCTTTCGCGCCTCGTATTAACGCCCGGTCGCCCAGCCTCTCTCTCTCCCCTTTTTCTGTATCTTTAACGGGAGATAAAGGAATAAGACGAGAGGGAGAGAGAGAGAGAGAGAACGATAAAAAGGAAGAAAATATTATGAAGCGAAAGTTAAGGCGCTCTTCTGCTTATGAAAATGAAGTCGCGCGGGCATAATGCGCGCTCTCTCTCTCTCTCTGCTCGCGCAACTTTTTAAATTAATTCTCAGTTTCTCCGACTGTACGCCCCCTTCCCTTGGAAAAGAACGAGAAAAAGAGAAAGAGGAAGAGAAAAGAGATTATGTGTATATATATAGAAAAAACGAACGATCATGAAGTTGTTGCCTTGTGCGAACTCGGAACGCATGAAATATTGGAAATTATTATACTATACCGGGCTAACTTTTTTTTCCCCTCTCCCCCTCAAGCGCACGAGCGCGTTCGTACAAAGGGCGCTGAATTTGCGCGAGCGATCGCGAGCGAGACCGATGAGGTTTAAAAAAATGTTGCTCTTTCATTCCCTCTCTCTGCATCGCCTCTCGTCGTCCTGGCTAAATAAAAGCCGGTGAAATTAATATTTTCGAATCGATATAGGTTGGTAGGTAGGTAGCAATCGAACTGAAAACCCTCTTATATACGCAGCAATCCATCCTACGATTCCTTCTTCTTCTTCTTCTCAATTGCACAAGCGCCTAATAATATGCTTGAGAAGAACTGAATTAAATTAAACGAAAAGGACTTTGAAGCTTTTTTTTTTAATTTATACTGGTGGTTTCGACTGTATAGAACGTATATATAGTAACGGGGGGTTTCACGTGACACGAGACACGTGTCATTTATTGAGCAATCGCATTAAAGCGCAAAGTGAATTGTAAAGTAGTCGATTCGTTTGTTCAATAATCCAGCGCGATAAAACACAAGCACAAAAAAAAAGAACGCTATTGCACACGTATATATACATATATATAGCGGGTTGTCGATGCGTGCACGCATCAGGCTGCTGCTTTTGTACGCAGTAGCACTTCGGCAATTTTAGCAGCAGCAGCAGCAGCAGAGGCGGTGGGTGGTACCCATAGTAGTGTGTAATGGAATTGTTGAAAGTTTAAAGGAAGATCCGGTTAATTTCACTTGTAAATTGAAGTTCGGGAAAAACCACAAACGCATCAACGGCACCCAATTAACATCCGCTGTGCTAAAAGCAGGCGCTGGCGGCGCGCGGCGTGTGAAATAAAATAGGGGGGAGACGAGAGAGAGATACTTCTTTTTTTTTTATACGTAATGTGCTTTGTTCTAGTTGCCGAGGGCGCTTTTTACGCGAATTATACTGTACGTCGCTGCTAAATTAACTATCAAGGTAAATGGGTGTCAAGAGTTTTTGTGAGGAGCGACAAAAACTATGTGTAACGGTCGTTTGACGCAATTAAGTGTTGCGAAAGGAAGCCAAAGGGCCGAGTGAAAAGGAAAAAAAGGTTTAATTTATCTGATAAAACGCGATTCTCGGTATATAGAAAGAAAATTAATTGCTTCTGTAAGAAGGATTGCATTGAATTGATTCCTATAATTGATTGGTTTTATTGAAATTAGTGTATATATATATACATGCATAATTAAATTTCCAATAATACATTCTTGTCCTTAATATAACAACGTTAAAACACAACTATAAACTTTGCACATATATATATATAATCAGTTCACCTCTATATCGATTCGCAAGCCCACCCTTACATACACGTTAATTTCCAATTCAAAAGCATTCTTGTCTCGATCAGCAAACAGCTATCTTCTACATACAACAGGCAGCCATAACAAACCCATAAAAACACAAGGCTCTCGTTACACCATATTCCTCTATATACACACACACACATACATGCGCCGCTTGGCTATTCCCCGAAACTCTCCAAAACTTTCTGATCGCTCCGAAGCGAAACAAGTTATCCTGCCTCGATTACCGCGAACGCCGAGAGTATAGCAATCGATGCTTTTCCCTATATACATATACGATAGACATCAGAGAGCTGCTGCTATACACATGTAGGTATACGTGCACCAAGAGAGTGCGAGAGAAGCGAGCTATGTATACATGGATGGATTAAAAATGCGAAACGCTCGTGGAGTATATACGTACACGATAGTTTAGGGAAAGTTCAACGATGCGCGCACGTATGGGTATAGTTATACATGTATATGTGTGGCGGCCACGTGCGTCGTTATATAGAGAGTAGTGGTGTTCGATCGCAATGAGTTTCAACGGTATGTGCGCGTGAGCGTCCATTTGGCGATACAGCAATTACAAACTGGGCATGGATCGAGCTTATATATATATATATAGGTAGAAGCTTCACGCTCTCTCACTCTCTATACTTTTGGAGCGTAAAATAAACGTAGCGAGAGTATATATGGGGACGTCGGTGTCGAGTAGAGAGCGAGAGAGAGATGGACATGTAACGGTAGTTGAGCGAGTCTACGCGGGTAGTGTATGTGTATATCGCTATAGTATATAAGAGATATATATATAGCAGTTGGAGTGATAAAGTCCTTGATAAGTGTCGCAAGCGTGTACCCTTTCCGCTTGGATCTCGGTCTCTCTCTCTCTACCACTCACGGGTTTTCAAACTACGTGAAATTACGCGCGTTCATGAGCAATTTTGCACTTTCTCTCGTACTTCAGGATATTTTCAATCTCTCGTCCTTTTACACACTGTAACTTTCTGAAGTATACGCATGGAAATATACGTGTACGCGTTTAAGGTTGGAAATTCGAGAAAAGGGAAATTTCGTAACGGTGTTCGCTTAATTTTTCGAGATCATTGCGAATTTAGTGTGGTAAATCGAAAAATTTACTCACTCTCTCTCGCCTTAGGGGGGAGTAGTACAACGATAATGCAGTACAGCGGTTTTCCACACTGGAACACTCGCTCTAAATTCTATTGAAAAAGGTCCGAGTTTCGTTTCTCAATGCGAGAAAGAGAGAGAGAGGGAGAGAAAATACAAGTAACCGTTTTCTCTCTCTCTCTCTCCCTTTTTCTTTTCTTTCCCCCCAGTGGAAATTTATTACTTCGTATAGTCCCAATTTCGAGCTTTAAAGAACGCGCACACGTCGCGCGAAGTATTGCCCCCCTTCGCTCGCGCAATAAAGAGTGAGAGAAGAATATTTTTCCCAAAGAAATGATAAAACACAGAGTCGTGTGTGTGCTATTGCTTTATTAACTTTCTAACAATAGTAAGCAGCGGAGAGGAGGGTGAGGGATCCCTTTGGCTTGAGAGAATTACAAAACAACGTAATTAAATCTAGCTTATATATATTACAACACTTCTTTGATCCTTTGAGGTGGATTTTGCTGAGTGAGGTTATTCGAAGAAGGAGAATTTCGACTTTTCAATTTGGAAAATAAGGGTGAAAGTAAACCCCTTTGTTAGAGGTTATATATACTGCACAAAATCTAACGATTTACGTGGTTTCGATTGTTCCTTTAGATTCTTACCTAGATCTAATTTTTCTACAACAATACAAATCTATTACCATCATTTTGCACCCTTACCCCCAATTTTTTACCCCGATAACCCAACCCAGCAGTCTCAACAACGCATTTATTCCACCACGCATAATCGTCTTCCAAACAATTTCCAACCTCCGAATCTAACCCCCCAGAGCGCCTGGTACCACACCACCCAGCGCGTTCTCCTTACACAGACTTACCCCAATCATCCGGCCATTCCTAAACTCCTTATCCCTTCCTCCTCCTCCTCCTCCTTCTACCAAACTACTCTTCCCATAAGTACAACGGCGACAATAATCGCCTGCGCCGCTTACATTTCGATTACCCCGGGAAATTCTCTCCCTCTCTACATCGCGCAGCTGGGCAAACACAATCGCAAGATGGCCGCGCTCGCTGGCGCGCGTACTCGCAAGTGGATAAAGCCTACGTGCGGTCAGACGCCGCTACTACTGCTATAGCTACAGCAGCAGCAGCAGCAGCAGCTACCAGCAGCTACGTGCCTCTCTCTCTCTCTCTCTCCCCTTTCCTGTAGCCACAAAAGATTTCATTAGCCGGGAAGCTGTTCTGGAACACGAGCGCGCTCGCTGAGAATTCCGACTCTTGCATACCAAATGAGTACGCGCACGCCGGCCATTCTCTCTCTCTATATATATACCCTTAAGCTGCAAGCTACTACTACTATGCTCGTCGCCTCTCTCTCCCTCTCGTCGTCGTCCCCGAGAATTTCGCACCTCTATATATAGCGTGTACATGCGCCGCTCTAGTGTATAGTATATACTTACCTTACGCGCGCGCGCTTCCCTTTTTTTTCGTCTTCTCTTATTCTCGGAAGAGAGGGAGAGATAAGAAACGAGCCAAACAAACCGCGCTCGCACGCGGTGAAGATGCTATCTCTCTATATACGCGCCACGGGGGGCCATTAGCCTTTAGTGTATATGTATATATATGTATACCTAGGGAACCGTTGGTCGAGTATACATATATATACTCCTCTCCAAAGACAAGCTTGCTCCGCGATAAGTCACACAACCGCACGTGTGTATATATATATATAGAGGAGGTTTAATCGAATGATGACGCTTGGGCCTTATATGGAACAACGATGCGTGACTTATGCCGACGATGGTTGGTATCGCCTACGCTCACGATCGACCTCTCTCTCTCTCTCTGCATTGTCTCGGATTAGAATGGACTCGTGTGTGTGTGTACGTGTGTGCGAAGAGCGTAAATAACAGGCCGGTTGAGAGCGTTTTGTGTCGTTGCTGTTGTTTATGATTATTGGTGTTTATATAGGGAGGGGAACCTTTGAGAGTGGAGGGAGGGAGGGTTGATGGTTGTTTACGATACGTGGTGGGGTATTTGTTTATTTGCATATTTAACAAAGGGGTGAGTGTATAGGAAGGGACGAGAATAGGGATGTAGTTGGATATTTTGGGCTGATATAATCGAATATTATATATAATATGGGTGGAGTGCATATTGGTTTAATAAGTATATGACCGTGGAGTAATATATGAGAATCTGGACTGAATTTACTTAAATATTTCGAATTAAAAGACGGGAATGTGAGTGTTTTTTTATTAGAATGATATTAATATTATAACACGAAAAAACATAATTGGTTGTGCAAACCAATCAAAATTGGTTTAATATGTAACTACTAAATGTTTTTGTTAAGTTTACCAAGCTACGTGGTTGGAAATCGTAATTGGTAAAGCTAACCAT
>JAWWEQ010004482.1:0-54927 GCA_035583055.1 Torymus tubicola
TGCATTTTTCTTCTAGATTACTAAAATTTCTTTCGTTGATATCCATTTCAATTTCTTCTTTGGTTTTAAAGTTTTTGTCAATTCCAACAATCCTCATAGTTGGTTTTTTCATTTGTGCTATTTCTATTCTGAAATTTTCACTAATCTTACTTTTTAGATTGTTTTCAACTGTTTTAATACTTTCTTCATTCATACAATTGATTATCACGGTGTCTTTAATTTTTGTTATAATGTTTTTTGTTTGCACAGTTTTGTCTTCGGTTAAATAATTGCGTACAGTTTCTTCAATATTTGTTGTATCATTACAGTTTGTTTTTTTGATGATAAGCTTTGGTACTGTTTTGTTTTTTGGTTTGATGTAATTTTGCGTTAATACATTAGCATAAGATTTCGTCATATGATTATCACTTTTGTTGTTGCTTTCCTTTTCTTTAGTTAATAATTGATTTAATATTTGGTTTTTCTCTTGCACTTCATTGTATAGTGTTTTTAACAATTTATTTTCTATTTTTAACGCTTCTATTTCACTAAGGTCTTTTAACGCCCGGTTTTAAAGTTAATTCATTAACCCATTCTTTTATTACTGTTAAACACGGTAAATTAAACTTTTTCTCCTGTCTTAAAAAATTATAAGCTTTCGGTGATTTATAATATAAACTTAGAGAAAGCAATTTTTCATCATCTGTTCCATTTTCTTATTAGAATAATTTAATTGCATTTTTAAAAACGTTAACGCATTTTCGTTTAAAAAATTTGAAGCAGCTTCTAATATTTCTTTTTCATTCAAATCTTTTTTGACATTTAATCGTTTTGTTTGATGGCGAACTTTTTGCAACAAAACTTTATTTCGCTTCCGCAACTTTTCATTTTCTTCAATTAATTTAAAATTTTTCTCAATCAGATTTGCTGATGTATTTTTAAGTGAATTAACATTTTTTCATTTATTTCTCATGCGTCGTCTCGATCTTTGAATCATGCCACGGTTTGTACACTGAGAAATATTTGAGGGCACTGGTGTACTTAACAGATGCAGCAGATGCCTCGTGTGATTCGCGCAACAGCTCTACCGAATTTAAGAGCGCTGCTGTCCTAAAACCGCGAGACGTCTGCTCTTTTATTTTTCCGTACTACACTAGCGCAGCGAAAAATTAGGAGAACCGTTACCCTTACCCCGTGACTTTCGTGTAGCAGCGGCGCAAAAAAGGTGCGGCTGTTGTTCTGTAGAGGGCATCTGCCGTACCAAAACAAAGGATGACTCTATCCGCACTTTTAGGAACGCGTTCGTACTACGTAGTACAACAGTGACCCCGAATTTTTCTCAGTGTACAAATCGGTGGAACTGAATGCTGAACATGCTTCTCTAAAGTTTCATTCCTGCATTCTTGAAGACATGCACGTACATCACTATCATCAACATATTCAATAGGTGAATCTAAATTATTAATCAAATTATTGGAATGAACGCCCTCGTTATTAATACTCAAATGATTATTTTCAACAGATAATTGTTCGTGCCTTACTTCATTCCTGCCTTCTTGCCTTGTATTGCTACTATCATTAACACATTCAATTAAAATCCGTGAGTTATCAATGACATTATCCGAATGAACGCTTTCATTACTAATGAAACTATCGTTACAATTATGACTATTCAATAATGTGGAATAGTTTGTTAAATGCGATTCATTCAAAATACTGTCATTGATATCAATAGGATAACTATCATTTTTAACTACCTTTTTTCCAACACCTTGAACTAAAAAGTCTGTAGTCAAAAAATGCTCACTGCAAATGCGCTTACTTTCAACCTTCTCGATGACTAAATCTTCATTACCAGAACGACATAACCACTCTTGTAAACTATGTACAATATTAAATATGTAACATTTTATATCACTATAATCATTTATAATAAAATTTTTGCTGAGTTTTAATCGTTATGAACCTTTTTCTTTTATATTTTTCATTTAATGAATTTAAGATCATGATTTAAACTTTCAAGTACATCTATTAATATTAAAAATTTAATATTTAAATTTTATTATTATACAGACTACATTGCGTAGAAATACGTGAAGATAATCATTTAAGATAAAACTAAAAAAGTTATAAATATTAATTTCAAAAGTGTACAAATAATTAATAAAAAATTTATATTATATTATTACATATGACCTATAATAAATATTCTTATGATGTAATACCGCATTTTATTGTAAAATTATAAATTTTTTTATATATTTATACATATAAATAATATATATACACACACAACAAAATTGAGGTTAATTTAAAAAATACATATTATATGTTACGTGCGTTAAATACATTTTTTAATATAAAGTTTAGTTATAATCTGAATGAAAAAAACAATGATTGTTCGACATTCTATTGTCTCTGTGTATTGATATTAGAACTAAGCAGCTTTCGGCGAGCAGACGAGTAATCAAACCACATTCCAAACATCACGCGACTTGCTCGTCGCATGCCATATAGTTTATAAACAAATTTTTGCAATTTTCAAATAGGATGGTTTGGTTTTATTTTCCCTTTCTGCTCGACTGCGGACTGCTCGATTTTTCGACCTGTTACGCGCTCGCACCTCGATCGAGCACTCTCTTAACTTTCGGCTCTCGTGCAGAGCATTACGTAGAGCTCGCGATCGGCTTTCTGTCGCTTACCACTTACTCACTGCACGCGGCATTTTGGCCAAGTGCACATTTCTCGCTTCGCGGCATTCAGCTGCTCCTTGTTATATCGATTCGCGTCACTCGGACGACTCAAACCATTTATTGTAAAACTTAAAATTAGGAATTGTTTATAAAATAAAGTTATGTATTTGTGTTCGTGTGATATATCAATCGAAATTAATTTTACCCGCTAAACCTGTTCCTCGCTTCCTTTCGAATATAAAACCGACAAACAAGGGCTCTATTGCAATTCTCGAACTTCCTGTCGAGAGGAATATCAAGTAGTCAACTGATAAAAAAAATATCTGTGATCAACAGAGAAAATTCTTATTAGATAAGTATTCTTATTTCATTATATGTATAAATAGCTACAAAATTAATTTAAAAAAAAAAACTGATACTTTGGGAACTTTCTCTTTTTCAGAAATTAGTATATTATTTAAAATGATGTGCCAATGAAATTACTTGATGAAATAAGATTTTCATATACTGATGAAAGTTTTTAAGCAGAAGTCGGAGTTCAAAAAAAAGATAAACATTTATTTGTGTATTATACTTGAAGTCCAATAGCATTTTGCAATTAAGATGATACAAGTTATCATCACAGATTATTCAGCGGTTTGTAAATTTTTTTGTCATAATTTGTAATAGTGCTATAAGTTTTCTAATGTTATCATTTATTTAATTTACTTAACACCAAAACTATTACAAGTGAGATCTCACATGAGATTTTGGCATGAGATTTAAACATGAGATCTCATGTGAGTTCTCACCTGAGAATTTTTCAATAGAAATATTAACAGCTTTTATATATTTTTTAGCAGATGCTTATATGGATATGGATTAAATTTTTCTAAAGCTATTGTTCTAAAAGTTCATAATAGAATTATTTTTTTTATGACTTTAAGTGTATAGTTTTTTTTATGACTTTAGGTGTATATAAATTTTCACTATTTAATATCTCTAATATGAGAACTTCGTTTTACATGAAATTTTGTGTGCAACATAGTATAACAATATAAAACATGTTATTATTTTTTTGACTTCTCATAAAAGCATTGAAAATCGTAGTAATTGAAATTCTCGGGGACCCATTTCAAAGTATATTATCACGCGGTTGTCCTAAGGCTCTTCTATACTTTCCTTCGGAGTACACCCGCGCTCCTTGATCCTTGATATATAGAATCGAAAAACCAAATATAAAAAATATTGATTTTTTTCCAAATTTATAGATGTAAGACCCCCTTAAAAACAAACTTTTTAATAAGGGCGTTTTGTAATATTTGAAGGAGAAAATGGGAAATAACTTTAATTTATTATTTGAAATTTGAAAAATAACTACCATCTGATAACCTTTTTTTATTTTGTATTAATACGTTTTTAATTTCTAAACGAAAATATGTACATATATAGTTATTTACAGCTATATATAATTAGGTAAGACTACATATAACTAATTCCATTTGTCAGGGAATCATTTAGCTACCCCATTTTAAACAAAATAGTATAGTATGCAACTAGTGCCCAAAGTAGGTGATTCACGCACGAGTCGGGTTTGTCGCCCGAGCGCACCACCTAGACTCCGTCATCGGCTACCGCGAACACTTAGACTACGCATATGATGTGTTTCAACACGAGACAAAAAACCACGGAGCGCACAACCTAGACTCCGTCATCGGCTATCTCGAACACCTAGATAACGTACTTGATGTGTTTCAACACCTAGAGTCAAAAAACTAGCTACTCCATTTTAAACCAAATAGTATATTTTTAAACCAACTAGTGCGCAAAGTAGGTGATTCACGCACGAGTCGGGTTTGTCGCCGGAGCGCAGCGAGCAAATGCTTTGTGCACGCTCCGGTCTGAGTGTGTAAATCTATTGCTTTGCGCACTGAAAACAAGCATGAGAAGCAGTGTTTTGAGCCCGCTGTGTTAAAAAATAATTAATATAATTAAGATTTCCATTCTTATTAATGAATGGTTGTTTTGTTGAGTAATTTAACTGTTTTACTTGACATGTTCTCATCTTCCGGCTATTCAACAATGTACAAGGGTGGAGGACACTTCGGAATAATCAACGCTGATTCATTTTCTCGTTGACCCCGAATATCCTGATAGTTCATGTACTTATCAATGTAATAGTCAATGCTAATGCATTTTCTATTTGACCCCGATAAGTCCAGATGGATGAATTGAAAAATTTTCTAGTATTTCCGTCGTTTACATTTCTCATCAGAGCTATAACATTATTAAAATGTCCATATGCCTTCATAAGGAGTTCCCAGTATTTTTCTGTATGTTTTGGAGTTTTGTAATGTCTATATGTCGGCCCCGGAAAAATATATCTGCAAAAAAAAGGGAAGAGATTAATATATTTATTTTCATATTAAAATTTCTATTTATATGTTACCTCGCCACGAAACTACTAATGTAAGATAAGTAAAGTTTCTCAATTAGCAAATAAAAATCTTTTTTCAATCGCCAAGACTTGACTTAAAATAGTTAAGTATGTAGTTAAATAGTGGTACTAACAATACATATTTTCTACATCTAAATTTTAACTCCTTGTTCGGCAAGTTTTTGTGCGCTCTCAAAAACATTCGTTGTTCCTGCCATGATTACTGTTTGCTTATAGTGTGACAATAGTCTTGTAGGTGCAGAAGAACGAACAATTGATGTGAGACTCGCCGTTACAGCCCTTTTATACTCAAAGTACCTGTTTCAGTCGTACTCTTAGAGGGGTTGAGCCCTTTCCTCATTGGACGGTTCGCCCCCACCCTTCGGGCTCTCTTAACAATATCCGAGACAGCATGTGGTCACTGGAATTCTACAATCATGTCTTTTCTGAAGATAGTAATTAGCTGTCGCGTAAAGATCAAATAGGAGATTAGGAGATCAAAATTTTATATGATTAGCCCATTTAACTATAGAAAAGCTGCATTTACATTTTAAAACGATTTAGGAAATCATTTCCGAAATAAACATTGTCCATAACATATTCAGTGCAATGTTATTGTTATGGGACGGGGAAAGCTGTGGGGGAAACATATGTAGACGAGTCGAAACACCGTACGTGCAAGGACGTGTTGGCACAGTGGATAAGACAGCGGCTTCCGAATCAGCGGGCTGGGGTTCGATTTCCACATTGAGCTTTCGTTTTTTTCAAAAAATAAATTTATTATTTCTTATTTAATTTAGTTTAATGTGTATGTTTCAAATAGAGTCGGTAAGGTAGATCACGAAAAATATTTTTTAAAATTATGAATTTCAAATTTACTTTCTAAAATAGTAAAAATTTTTAATAGAAATTATAAAATTTACTATATTGCAAGTATGTCCCAGCGGAACTATAGCAAAATAGTAATTTTTCCTACATAAATTTTAAAATTTCCTCTAGGATTTTTTTCCGTGTACGTTCTTGGGTTTGATTTATAAAGTAGTTCTTTATGCCCGCTGGCTGAATATTTTTGAGTACATACGAAAAGTTGTATTATCTGAGTGAAGTTAACTTATGGGTACTTGACTACAATATAATTGATTTCAGTACTTTCTTGTATTTAATTTGTATAGAATAATGAACAAGTTTGAATACATTTCTGAAAACAGTCATACAGTAGTTTCCGAGAGTTGTTTGCATTAATTGACTATCGATAACTGATTTCATAACTTTCATTTGTTTAATTTACAATGAATAACTTCAACGTACTTATTTATGTATAATTTGTTGAGCATAGATTATACAGAAAAAAACGTCTATACTTGCCTTATTTTATAGAATTTTTTATATTATTTCGTAAAAAGTTTTATATTAACAATATTATTATTTTTATAGTCATGAAAAAAATGATTACCATTTGTGGAGAGTGTTAATTGAATAGATGAGACTAGAAGAAATAAAAGGTATAGACACGTAGTGTTATTAGAACGTACTTAAAAAATTAACTTTCAAAAACGTGTTGATTGTTTTAAAAAAATATTTAAGGCCTTATTAATGTTTTTGGTACTCAGTTTGACGGATGTTGAAAGAGAGAGAGAGAGATAGAGGGGGAGAGAGAGAGGGCGAGAGAGGCAGGAGGGAGAAAGAGGGAGGGAGAGAGGTAGACAGAGGAAGAGAGGAAGAAAAGGGAGAGAGACAAAGATAATAATATTTGCCTTAGTTTAAACTTTAGTAAAAAGTTTTTTTAGATAGTTACATGTAGTGTGATAATGTTTTGAAAAATGCATACATAAAAAAATATTTTCGAGAAAAATATATTAATGCTTTATTTTTAAAGGAAACATTTTTCAAAAATTCTGTAGTTCTTTCAAAATAAAGTTTGTTAGTACATTATTCTGGTACAGAATGTTTTGTTGGCTGTGTTTACAAAATATTTAGGCTCTTCTCAAAGTTTTTCATGGAGTCCGTAAACAGTTATTGAGTAAGAAAAGACGAGAGAGGGAGAGGGAGGGGAGTGAGGCGTGCATTGAATGTTTTTTTACAAAGCGACTTAACAGTGGTTTAGAGAAAATCAAATAATTTTTTTTTGTTAGCATGGAAGTTTTGCACGAACTTTTCATTTTTCCTATTAAAATATGTTTTGTAATTATTTTTTTCGAAAAGAAACTTTACAGTTATTAAGAGCGATAAAAACAGTAATTTATTTTTTAAACATGTAGATTTTGCGTGAACTTTTGATTCTTATTAATAATAAATTAAAGAATTCGCAAGGTACTATATACATAAAATCATATAGGAAATTATTTTTTAATTGTACACTGTGCTTATTCAGAAGATGGGTTGAAAGAGATAAGAAATATTAAAATATTGTGTCATTGAGCGAGTGTGGGCGATTTTTGCGATAATCTTTATAATAAAATGAGTCATTAGGGGGAGCCGGTACAAAATAATTAATCATTGCGGACGTCAATGATGGCATGCTTAAAGTCGGGCCGTGCTCTATAAGACGAAAAAACAGTTTTGTGGTAAGGCGTCAAAAGGCCTAATGTGGCTGTTTCGAAGCGTTGTTGGCCAAGACACGCAAAGAGGCACAGCCCTTCAAAGATATTTATAGTGAAATTAATTAAATATCTGATAATTTTTAGTACGTGTATATCATACGGCTACTATAGAATATAGTAATTTTAGATTTTAGGTTCTAAATTTATGAATAAAATGTAATATACATACAAAAAATTATTTTGGACTATTGGGACTTATAATAATGTATTTTAAAAATTATAAATACTAACGTAATATTATACTAAAAATAAGTATTTTTTTTAATTATTTTGAACCAGGAAATACATTTATTGCGTGATATGCTGCATACACTAAACAGGAACAAAACCATGTGAACTGAGATCTAAGATTTTAAGTTTGATAAATAAAATTGACCTAAATTTTTCGCTTGTTCTTCATTGATTTCTTCGAAACCATCTGTCTTCATAATTTTTTTACAACGATCGTACCATACTGATATCTTGTCATATTTGCTAATATCGAAACCAAATGCCTGAAACAGCAACAAATTTAATTACGAACAAATTCTATTTTCTTGTAAACAAATGTATTTTTTTTATTTTATTTTTTTTTATTTTATCTATTTTCTTGTAACAAATCTATTCGATTTTAAACATATCGATAATGAATTTGGAAAAAAGTTGTAATATAATTTTGAGTATTTACCATAGTCGTACAAACGTTGACAATTATAGAATAATCAGCAATTGTTATACGATCACCAGCAACATATTTACTATGTTTTAAAAACTCGTTTAGAAGTTCAAATGCATTTTCTAACGGAAGTAATTGTTCTTCAGGAGATTGAGTTAATTTACCAAGTATGACTGGAGCCTAAATGAAAACATTGAAAAGAAACATATTTATGTTTTTTATAAAATAATAATAGAGCATGATAAATTTTTCAATTTAAGTAAAAACGTTTCTCGTTTTCATTTATAATTATTATTATTATTATTATTAATACTAATACTTACGTAATAAGCAACAATACTTTTGTATAGTACATCTACGTCGTAAAAAAGTCTTTGATCAACAATTGCTCGTTTTTGAAGATTTGTCGGATATAAACTATCATTCTTCGCATATTTTGATGCAAGGTATGATAAAATTGCTCGACTAAAAATTAAATAAAAATCAATTATAAATAAATTACTGAACAATGATTTCATTATTTAACAATAAGACAGAAATAATTTTATTGATATAAAAATGATGTATAAATTCATCTAACTTTTATTATTACTATAGTACTTTTTGCATTTAAATCATTTTACTTGGCACACATTATACCGTTTTTTTCTTGACGAGTGTGATTATCGCTCTAGCTTTGTTTATGCATCCAATTTTTTACACACCGATCACGAACAGCTTGTTTTGATTGCTTCATAAAAAATTAAATTGAATACATCAAAAGAAAGTGGGTAATACAAGTATAGTATACTTGTATTTAAATGTCTTAAATAACTTTACGGCATGCGCTTTTGAATAAAATTTTCAAGAATTAAATAAATTTATAGACAAATAATATAACCTTTAATAACTATCTTGATTTTTCAAAAAAATTTTGTTTCATTAATTTAAACAAATCTGAAAAGTTATAAAACACAAGCTTATAAAGAATTAAAGATATCATTTGAGTATGATTCACTGAGAATCTTTCAAACTTTGAGCGCTGTAAACCAAATATTTTCACCCGTTTTGAGACACTATGTAAAAATATTTAATGTTTAGGATGAATAAGAATAATAAATTATATTTTTATAAAAATAAAAGAATTTAAAAATCAGTATCCACTTTATAAGTTTACCTTTCCCATAAAATGAATCCACTGTCGTTAATAGTTGGAACTGTGTGTTGAGGATTCATCTACGAAAAGAAATTATATAAAAAATATTATTCAGTTATAAGTTTAATAAAGAAACTACGAGGTCTACGGATTTACTGATTTTGATAAAACTTTAAGAAAACGTTCTTTATCAAAAATAAAAACTATGTTAACTATTATTTAAGTGTTCTCAATAGAACCTGAGATAAAAGTCTTTTACTTAAGAAATAACAGTTCCTATCTGTTTAAAAGTTATACTGAAAAAATACTTTCAATAAAAAAATCAAAATTTAAAGTTTTTATAAATATTTTGAGAAAAATTTAACATCGCCACAACTTTTGAACGGATAGAAATATTTACATAAACTTTTTTTTCTGATGAATGCAATTTTTCATAATATATGTATGTAATCAAATAATTCCATTGATAACTTAAAGATATATTGAATGATCGAGTTCCGATTGGCAGCAATCACTTAGTACGTTATACGAAGAGTCTAAATTATCAAAATGGATACACATTCAAATATAGTAAATGTTGGTCTTTAAATAAGTATTTGTTTGTACACCGAAAGAAACGTTCTACTAAAATTTATTATAAATATAAGAAAACTTACTATATGCGATAGGAACTTGCTGCCGTAAAAAAAAATTTTTATTTCTTAATTTATTTATTCTAACATGTAAATGTGTCATTATAGGATCTACCGCAATATTCTGTAAATGTAAAATATAGGTAATAAGAAAACAAAATTTGTAATTTGACCTTTGTCGTAAAAATTACTATGTTGGATAGCAAAAATTGATATAATTCGAGTTTGTTCCCAAGTTCCTATCGAATATAGTAATTTTTCTTACTTTTATAATCAATTTTAATAGAACATTTCTCTCATATTTTACAATTTGTTAGTGTAGTTGTACGTGCAGATTACAAACATTTTAAATAATTCACATTCAAACTATAAATAACATAAGCAATAAAAGAAAAATAAAGATTAATGCGATTAATTATCTTTTTGTGTTCATCAAAACAAGCTTTGTACGACCATGGCGACCACGAATATAACTTGGTAGATATAATAATTGATACACATGTTTTTACAAACATTTTTCGTATCAAAGGGCGCGGCAGCTTCTTGTTTGGCGAATATAAGGTACTGAGTGACGAACGAGCAACCGGGGCAATGACGCACCCTTTATACGTAATTTGGGCTTGTAATCTAACTTTTTGTCAATTACATTCTTCAAAGATGTATATCCCAAAAGCACTGAATTTCGTCAAAAAAGGCTGGCTTTTTGAATTTAAGGTAGTTCGTATATATCGCCCTATAGTCAAAGTAGTGCTGCGTGAAGAGATGACTTTTTTTAACAAATTGTTGATATTTTAGAAAGAGATATTGTCAGTAAAATTACTTAAAGAACAAAATATGATCTTAAAAATTAAAATCAGTTGAGAAACAAAAAAGTTTCCCGTGTTTTATCAATAATGGTTTGGACTGACAATATATGTTTTAAAACATCGACATTTTACTAAAAAAAGTTATTTTAGTCATATTAAGTAGACTTTATTGATAATACATTGAATTGTTTGAAATATCGTTTTTTCAAATTTTAGATAACCTATTCTCCACGTTTTGCCTGAGCTGCTTTAACTGAGCGTTACACCCGAATTACTATAACTCGTAGATACATCGTACCACATAAAAACTTTAAATATATAAAACTTCGCTATATGAAAATAAAACATTTTTCTATGACGCATATTTTACCTTAACATAAGAGGGTTTTAGTTGATCTCCTTTAGGAATGCTGACTAACTTGAGATTACAGTGAATCCCGAGATGTTTTGCTAGCATCATTACTGATCGACAAGGTGGACTATGTGGCATATAATACAACGTGATGATTGTCATTCTGCTAATTTAATTTCTTGATTTAGTATTATATATTGTTAATGTGACTAGTTTATAAAGGTTTAATTTTAAATTTGCGTTATACTTTAGAAGTAACTTTATTATATTATAATATTATCAAGACAATTATTTTAATAATTTTTTACACATACTTAAAATAGCATATATAGTACTTTAGAATTTAAGTTGTAAGAGTAAAAGCTGCGTTACACTCTCACTAATAGAGGATATTTGACGAATTTCAACTCAGACTTCAGTTTATATCATTGATTTCGATATGAATATACACTTTTTATTCAAATATTTACTGCTGGGAGTAGCCAATAAGGAGTAATTAAAACTCGATTAAAAGCTTAGTGTAAATATACATTAACGTAACTACAAAATTTATTTTCTCCGAAAATTCGTATCATCAAGGTAGAGTGTCATCAATAAAAACTACTTATAAAACAATATGTTTTTCTTTGTTTGTAAATTAGTATTTATTATAAAAAAGAGTGATAGTTGATTCAGGCGACAAAGTGTTTGCCTTTTAAAACAAACATTGTTCAGGGCTTCGGTTCCATCCCTACTAGGTCGACATTTTCGGGAGCCTTTTTTTCAAAAAAGTATTGTCCGGATATTCGATGGTATAGTAATTTTAGAACACATTAGGAGGTTAATATCTGGTTAGTAAGAAATTAATTAAATGAATCTCGATTTATATCAGGTTATTCGAATCCAATTGGTATAGACCTACTTTGAAAGATACAACACTGACATCTTGTAATAGCTTGTCGAAGCACTGCTGATCCTTCGCTTAGAACCAAATTGTAATAACAAAAAAATATGGATATCCGATTCTAAATACACTAGTGCCGCGTGAGGTGACCAAACATGAAGAAAGTAAAATTTAGATAAATTCTAGTAGAATAAGTAGTTAGCGATACTCGATACTCATCCTCAATGTTTCCAGTTTTTCAACTAAACTGTTGGCGAAACTCTTTGGTAGTTAGGGCTACTTGAGGAATCAAATTTTTTTCTGATTATAGGTATATGTACATATACGTATCTGTTATTATGTTCAAACTATTTTAATCCTCGAGTCCTTATAGCTACTAGCAAACAAATCATTTTCCTCTCTTTCACCACCAATTATTTACCTCTCTCTGCATATTTTTTCCCGTTCGACCTCCCTGTGATGCCTCTGTATCAAATTCTTTTTCCTATTAACATTTTTGTCTTTATAACTCGTTCAGTTCATTGAACAATATTATAGAAAGCATTAACGAAAACCAATCTACCGATTAGAGAAATAAAAAAAAAGAGAGGTCAATGTACATAATCTACAGATGTCTTTATATCTCCTAAATGTTAAAAGTTTTAGGATAAATTTTTTGATTAATAAGTCTAATGTTGTTGAAATAATACAAACACAGGTTTGTAAGTTTTTAATAATTTTGCTGTGTAATAGAAAAATGTTTACCATTTAGTGAATAAATCGATTACGTAAATAAAATGAATTAGGCAAAGTCAGTTATATGTTTGTAAAATTTAGTATAAGGCAATGTCATTGTTTTTACACAATAATTACTACACATTTATTATTAAATAGTACGTATATCGGCCAGCCATACTATATATACAATATAATTTATGATGGAGGCATTAACGATTATTCATTAGCGATACTTATCATGTAAACATAAAATAAAGGTCAAATGAAATTGTTACTTATATTCTTACTATACTGCAATTTTGTAGTCTATTAAAATGTTATAATGCAGCGAAATTCTACAACTAATGAGCTTGCGTCGACCGTGTAATACGTATTAGCTAATACAGAATATCGAGCAAAGGTTAACATCAGAAAGCGAGGGAATATAAACGAAAAATATGATAGCACTCGAAGCAATAATTTGCTACTCCACTTCACCACTCCGAGAAAAGAACAACTTCTAAATACCATAATAAGTGAAGTCACGCTGCTTTAATTAGCATTATACAGGGTAAGGAAAAAGTATGAGAACCCCTGAAATTTTCGCAGGATTAGTGATAAAAGAAAATAGTCAAGGTCGTCAGATTTTAAGGAAGATGAGATTCAAAAAATAATTTTATTATATATTGGAATAAACATAAAATAAATATGTAGATTATTTAAAAGTATATATCAAAATAGTTGGTACTTACAAAAAGAAAATATAAGAAATTATAAAAATAGGATTGAATAATAAGCAAAGGGTCTTAAATAGAAAGTTGTAAAAAATTTGAAGACATTTTTTACTTTTCTCAACATATTTATTTATGCATTTTTTCATGTAATTTCTTTACAACTCTACACGCTTGACGCAAAATGTACAGTCTTATTTCGGCCCCGCCATTAGGTCTGGCAACTATTCAATCGCTTTATCTTATTTACAATAATTATGACCTCGAGCTGTCGAGTCACTTAATCGGCAAAATCTTACATTCGTCTGAAACTTTTATTTTCACCTTTTTACTACAATAAGATATTCTTTACTCTGAATCATGTCAATATATGTATATAAGCGTAGGACTGTACCATTCATATAGTTTTATTCATCTGTTTTAGGATAATGCTTTACATATAGGGATAGTAATAATTTGTCGAAGAAAGTTTAGTTAACTTTATTAGGTATAAAAAGTTACAACAAAACTATAACTGTTTTTTTCAAACTAAGATTCAATTTACGTGAATATTATAAGTTATCATATTAATTATAAAGAAAAAATATAGCAACTACTGTAGTTTTATTTTAAACATATTATTATCTGTTTTTATTGTTTTTTTTTCTTAATACAGTTAAAGGATAATATTTTTTGTAATTCACTTTAACTTTTTCTGTTCACTCGATAACATCAAATACCTATTTCGATTTGATATTATTAAAATTATTTATGAAAAATATTGCATCAATACTATACTCTATCTATGTACTAAAATAAAAATTTATTTTGTGTATGAACATAAATTAATGTTTATATTTCTTGATTAAAACATCGTCCCAAAGCACTTCGCCTACAGAAACTTTGCTCGTCTAAAGGCGACACGAGCCGTCTCATTACTTTCATTTGTCTAAACTCCAGCTCGAAGATATAAAACAATATAATCAAAAAGAAAAGTGCAAGTGTCAATCGTGCGTTTTGTAATAGTTACGAATGCGACGTTCACATAGATTAATTCTGAATAATCAAGTTTACATTCATCAACAAAATTTCAATAGCGCATTCCATTGTTATACTTGTTATCTTTTTTTTTTTATTTTCAATCACTTATTGTCGGATACAAAAATTACAAAACCACGCACAGAACAAACGCATTTGCCGCTCAATATTTTGCGCGCGAACAGCTAGCAGTGCCTTCTTTACCTGTAGAAAGACGTTTATAATTGTACAATGCCGAAACAATAGAGCATACTGCATTTAAATATCTGCTGATATTGCAATGTAACATTTTTTCCTTGCATAAATATTTGAAGCTTAGACGTTAAAGCGAAGATAAAAATAGTCCAAAATATTTGGAGATCTTTTTTTCAGAGTAGTTAAATCTATGACGATGAAAATGCTTTTTATAATTAAAAAAAGTAGGTAAAAGGAATTTCTATTCAATAATATTATAAACATGTATCATATGTTTTTCCTGCATACTATTAAAGTAAATTACCTGAGCGAACCATTGTCTAATATATTTTACTCCTGTCAATTGGAATGCAAAGCTTGTTATGACACACGATTATTAATTAAATTAATGTGGGAATTCCATTTTACTCACGTAATCTCACTACTATCAAAACTGCATCTTGACGCTCTGCACTTGTGTTATATTAAAAAAAAAAGGTAAAAAAATTATAACTTTTTTCTACAAAAAACTAATGGAATAATAAATGTTATAATTATGAAAAAAACTGATTTAATGAATGATTATAAAGTTAAAATTTAATTTTTTTCTACAGACAATAGAATTATTATCATAAAATTCAAATCAATCAATTTCAATTACATTGTGTGACAATCCTTACAGTTCTTTACTTTTATCATCATTGTTTATGTAGATGTATCTGCATATTTTTCGCACAACGCTGTATAATTACGTAATATTATCTTCAACCTTCGTGTTTTTATATAAAGTTCGACTGAAACTTCGTCTTGTGAAAATCGCCGTCATTACTCGCCGGACTATAAAAACCGGAAGAACTTCGAAGAGCAAAGGATATGGGATAAGAGGTAGTGGAGTCCACAATTGTGTGGAAACATTTGTATAAAGCAGCATAAAATATCTCGCAAATGCTTTTCAAAGTGAGAAGCATGGGGTTCTGAAAAACTCTATATGCAAGTCTAGAATCGACCATTAAAAATGTATAATTACTTTATGTAATTGCATTTTTCAATATAACAATAAAACTTTCTAAAGAAGGTTGAACAGCTGCCAAGGTCACTTTTTCTGAGTGAAAAAAATTTTCGCATAATATTTCTTTTTTTATAGCACTGTGACGAGCAGTATACGTTGCAAACGGATAAGAAAAGTTGAGTTATAATCGCAATTGTATGTGTAACTGTATGTTATATTAAATATAACAGGGACATCCGATCAAAATATACAGCAATACAAAGGTCAGCATTTCAAGAACCTTTATTTCTTAGCTTTTACTTTTTTGTAATTGTAAATCCTTCGATTAATATTAATAAGCTTAATAAAAGGATTTATTTATTCAGTTTTGTAAATAAATATTCATAAATATTTTCGCAACAAACTCTATTATAACAATATTGATTCAGAGTAATTAACTAACAGTTTTTAACGTGCATTATGATTTGTAAACTTACATACGCGAACAATATTATAAGAAATACAAGAGTTTATTTTTATTACGAAACGTTAAATGTAAAAGTTCGAATTGACATGCAATTCTAAGCAAAGTTTGTACACGAGCGTTTCATCCATACATTTAACGTAAATGAAAAATTGTACATAGTAACATTAAAAATATTTTCAAAGTTACTATTTACATCGTAACGCCATTAATTATAACAATAAATTCATTATTACAATTCGCCCCTGACTTTCCGTGTAAGCTATTTTATAATACGCTTATTCACCCTAATTACAAAAATTAAGAGATTCTTTCGTACTCGCCTCAATACAACGTTTACAAACCTGACAACAACATACGAGATCCTCAGACATTCATTTTTCAATTAACAACCTTTCAATAATTTAGGCCCATTTCTGCAATCTCAAATTACATGCAAAGTTTTGCTCTACATAATAAAATTTTCTTACATAAATCATAGCTATTATTATTAATTTAAAAACATTTCTTTTACCAAGCTTTGCAGTCATTATTTTATCTTAATAACTTTAATACAAATTAATCAAAAAGTTCTTTTACTTAAAATATGTTTTAAAATCAACGGAATAGCTATTGGCAATAAAATTTTAGTATTATTCGTTAAATTATGTACACAACTTAAATCATTCATACATTACAATAATGTAGTAGTTTAAATTTAATTACTTAAGATCGTTTTGACTGAGTTGAATTTGTCGGTGAGTACAAACCCAACTTTAATGCCAATTCCTTGGGTTTTCTCGTGCTGTTTCTTGCCGGGAAAGGATTAAATCCTAAAGACTTTGGACTTGGACTTCCATCATAATTGTACTTAATATCACTTTCTGTGATTGGCTTAGGCTCTCCAACAGTCCCAAGTAGTAACGTCGACTTTCTGTAACTTAAGGTTTCAATAGGCGTTATATCGGCATACGTGGTCTTAGACCTTGTCGTTGTAGTTGACGGAGAACCGTCAAAATTTGGGGAAACCGTTGCGTACGAACTGCCTATAGATTTAGTATAGTCACTGTACTGATAATGAGGTGATAAAGCGCGAGTGTCTCGATGACGACTTGTTGAGCTAACTGAACTACTTGTCAGATATGAAGATACCTCTGCTTCAGGATCTAATGTTGTAATTTTATAAGGTTTCTGAAGAGGATCATAGTTATCGCTGTATACAGAATATTTATCCGCTGGTGAAATGCTTTCGTATTTTCTAGCTTTATAAGTCGATTCATAACTACTTCTTTCCAGCGTTGAAGATAAATTTGAAGTCAGAGACATATTATCTTTGTTTGATACGTACTTATTTGTTGGTGTAATTACTTGTTTATTAGAATAATAATTTGTCTCTTTGTCAAGCTCAATAGCATCGGTATGAAAAGGACTGAGTTTCAAGTCAATCTGTCGAGTCATCGATTTTTTAGCTGGCAACTCCTCCTCTGTATCGTACCTAACACGGAATTCTAAATGTTCTTTTGATATTACAGGTTTTTTAGGTCCATACTCATAGTTCAAACTAGTTGGAACAATAGCTTTTCTCGATGTCAATTCAAATGTAGTATTCTCGAAGCCAGTATCTAGACTACTCTTAGAGTCATATGATCGAACCGAATAAGGATTACTAGGCGTTTTCCTGGGTGAAATTCTTGATTTGTAGTCATAAGCTGAAGTCTGAAGCGTTGAAGAAGAATAAGGACTATCATAAGGACTTTTCAAGGGTGATATGTCATAATTTGGTTGTTTGTCAATAACTGATGTAGAATAGTCAATTTTAGGTGATCTTAACACGTCTGATATGTAAGGAATCGATGGTGACGTAATGTCTGGATGGGTAATTTCGGCACTAACAGAAGGCAAAGCCTGAGCGTAGGAAATCTTATCAAGTTTTTCTAATTCTCTATAGATATCAACATCACTCTTCGCTGATATATCACGTGATGAATAATCATTACGTGGTACATAAGGAAGAGTATTATCAGAATACATCAAAGGATGAAGCGGGTCTTTGGATCCTAGATCACTTTTAATATCAAGAGAATCATTTGATGATTTATAAGAATAGACATTTGTTGAACACGTTGACAAATCGTCGCTAGCATTTAAACTGGACGAGCCCTTTTGAAGAGTAATAGGCGAGTCTTCTTCATAATTAGCAAGTAATTTTGATAACTCCTCGTTTATTTGACGATCAATAAAAGCCTCTCTCGCCACTATATAATCAGAGGAAAGATCATCCACATCTGGAAGATACGCTACTTCTTCATTGTCACCAATAAGCGAAAGTTTTGATAACTCGTCATTTATTTTAGCATCAAATTCGGAAACAGTTGTAGTTGTCGTATTACGATCTAAATCTTTAAAATTAATTCTTGCTAATTCTTCGTTTATTTCATGTTCATTTAATCCCATTTTTTCCAAAATTGGACTAAAAATTTTGGAAATTTCTTCATTTATCGGACTAATTGTAATTTCTTTTGATATTTCTTCAAGGTCAGGTAATCTTTTTCTCGCTTGACAAGTCAAAATTTTTTGAAGTATTGCCGAGTTTTCCTGTATAATTTTCAAAGCCCTATCACTGCTCCTTCGTCCATCTCTTTCACTGCGTTTACGAGGTTTAACCTTAGTCCATACTCCAAGTTTTGACTCACCATCGTCATCTTCTTGATTCGTCCCATTAGAAATATTAAACGCCACTGCTTTAAGGATACTGTCACTATTTTCATCAATATTAATTCTTGGTTCGACAATATATGTTTTTCGGTTCTCCGTAGAAATACTGATGCCAGGTACATCAACTTTTTGTTTAGAAAAACTACTGGCGGAATTACTAAAAGTGTCTTGCCTACGAGCCTCTAAATGTTTCAAATCTTCCCAAATGAAACTTGTTTTTCTTGTTAGCATATTTGGATCTATCTCACCATCTTCTGTAGTTTTTGCCTCTAAATGACGCAAATCTTCTAGGACATCACTTGATCGTTTTTTAACACTATTTACAAAATCATCCATTGAGGGTGACAGTAACATATCAGGAAATCGTTTTTCCAAACTACTATTACTACGTTCATATGATTTACTCGATATCTCAAGGGTCTCAAGTTTTCCATCTAACGATCTGCCTCGGGTTCGTTCAAAAATATCACCACGTTGCTCAAATTGACTTGGCGGAAGAGGTGAAAGGGTATCGATTTCTTGAAGTTCATCCTCAAATTTATTCTTCCGATAACTTTCAAATGCTGAAATGTATAATGAAATTATAATTTTTATAATAAAAAATATTATTAACAGAATATGTATTATCTTAAAATAAATAGAAAATAGAAAAATTAAGTCTTAACGAATTATAATAGAAAAAGTAATTGATATTTTTATATAAATTTTTTTTATAGTTTTGAGTATTACACATTTTATATTAACTTATTATCGATTTTAAAATGTAGGTTTCGAATTACTAACAACCTATCAGTCATTATTAAACGTTCATTTACCTGAAATACGTCCCGTATCTTTCTCAGCAATATTTTCATTTGATATTTTCCTTGAATTATCTTCTATTTCATACGAGTACAGATTTCTTATACTACTTTTAAAAGAGTCTTTTTCTGATGATACTTTTATACTAATGGTATCCTCTGAAGTTTTGAACTGAGATATATCAAAAGCTTGAACCGAAGTTTTCATATCTGAATAACTTGTAGTATCTCGTTCTTGCGAAATACCTCGAAAATCATGGTAACCAGTTAGATTTCTATTTATTTGATTCTTATCTTCACCAAGAGGTGAGGGCGTTTTTTGATTTGGATTTAAAATTGGATAAAACGGTGATGTAACTAGACCAATATCTGAAAATAAGATAATGTCAGTTAAAGAAATGCACATTATACTCATAGGTGAAAGTGTACTATAGGTATAAAAGTTTGTCAGAATTGAATTTGAATTTATTAGAACTGCATAACAGTCACAAAGCTTTTAGCACATAGATTCCAAAACTTTTCTTGAATATTAATTACAGTGAATGTGTTAATCAAACAATAAAACAATGCACTTTATTACCAGTAGTTAAAATATCAATTTTGTCAAACACAAATGCAAGAATTTCCTTTAAATTAGTACATAACAATTATTAACCGATAGAATAATATTGTTGTTAGCTAAAAAGTCAAAAGAAAAAAGGTAATTATGATTGAAATTTCTACCATGGATCTCTAAAATCTTTTAAGTAATTGCTTGAAATTTCGGTTTTCTAATATTGTTGTTTATTTTTTAAAACCATTAAAAGTTTTTGAAAATAAAGTTTTTAATTTTGAGTACCTTGTTGGCAAAAATTATTCTGCTTTAATGTAATTACAGCAATACATTGGAAATGCTTTAAATTGCGTAAATTTTATATCGCTATCACACGTTAATAACAACTATTTCGGCATGTTTCTAAAAAATATTGCGAACGTTTTACATAATTTTTCAGTCCTTGTAATTTTAAGGAATGAACACTCACCTTCCGACGGTTTCTGCAAGTCTGCCGCGTCGTTCTTAAAGCTATAGTTCGCGGTATACTTAATCGAGTTGGCACTGACGGGCGACTGCAATTCCGAGCTAAACGAGCGTTCCGAGGACTTGTGCTTAGTCGAGCTGCAGAAGGATTCGGTCGAACTGCACGGTGGCTCAGTAGATTTGACCCGCATCAGGGAATCTGTTGAGGGCGTTACAGATCCATCACCGCCGCCTGTGGCCGGTGACTCCACAGCTGGCCTCTTCGTTTCGGACTCAACTGAGCGTGTCGTGAGGGTCTTTGAATCTGAGCTCGCCGATGAGGCGATGGATTTGTCGCCATAAGCGAAGTCTCGTGACTCCGAACATAAAGGCGTCTTGGGACTGACGGCGAGGCTCGAGGTCAACGAGTCCGGACCCATCGTCTCGCCCGAACTAAAAGACTTTGCGCTCTCCGGAGTTTTCGGGCTACGTTTCGGCTCGAACTGAAATATTTTCAGAAGGTTAATTATTCCGTCGTCACAAATATGTGCTAAGAGTTTTTTTTTCCATACTAAATAAAAACGACGCTAAATGTAATTTGTATACATATAATATAAATAGTCATTTTATTGTACTGTAAAAGCTACATTTTGAATTCAGGTAAGCAGCGCTATCTTTAGTTTGACAAAAAATTTCCTGAATTACTTTTATTATCATATATCAAAGTATTTTCTCGTCCGAAAACTACTTTCTGAAAATCCAATAAAACACTTCAAAACTCTCGAATCTATTCTAATTTAATAATGTCTAGCCAGGTTTTTTTAAATTTCTATCAATTTATCTAAGGATGAAGCTATCTATTTCAACAGTATCTATTTTTAAACCGTCCACAGGATAGAGCAACAGTTGATTTATATTTAAATCGTGTCAGTTACAAATGCATGAAGTTCACAGCATTAGTACTTCCACGTATTATAATTTTATAATCAGTAGTAATAAATAAGGCAAGTATTTTAATTCTCTGAACTAATTCTATTTTAGATTTAATTGATATTAACCATTAAATTATGCATTTAGGTCTACAAAATACTGCGTAAATTTTGTGCAGAAAACCTTTTGGTTGAAAAATATCAAATTTGTCTCTTGATAAGCTTTTTTTCAATTTCTAAAAGATGTCAAATTTAGAGATTTCTTTAAAACATATCAAATACTAAAATAATACATTGATAATGTTCTCTTTTTAAAATTAAAAATTTTCTAATACTTCAAATATTACTTAACAATAATTTCCCTTGATCAAATAAAGTACAAAGCACAGACACAGTCTTTTTACCAAATTGCTTAGCCTAATCACGCGTAAAAGCCATCCATTTTCTTAAAAAAAGGTAGTATATAATTTAAAGAAAAAAAAAGCTGTAAATACGTAAAGATGATTCACCTGAGTCCTATAACCAGTGAACTTCGTGTCGGGGCTCAATGTAGTCACGTCGACAGTATTGCTCACGTAGCTGTCCCGCTCAAGTCGCTCCCTCGCGGCAGCAGCCTCGTCCCTCGAGACGAACACCTCGGGCGAACTGCGCCTCTTCGTCTCGAAGCTCATCGGCGCAATGGGTAGATGTCCGATCACGTACGACGAGCGCGGCACTGTATACGCGTTCTCACTCGCACTAGGAACTGATCCGTCGAGTCTATCGAGCTTGAACTCGTAGCGTTCGTCCGTCGGGGCTACGACAACGACAACGTCGGCACTATCCGCGTTCTTAGTTCGGCTGCTATAACCATAATCCGTCGCGGCACTTGTCACATTGTCCACTTCTGTGTCATATGTTGATTGTACGCCGTTAAAGCTCAACGACGGTTTGCTCTCGTTGTCGTCTACGAGTAATGTGGTACTCGGTGGAGGTCGATCATCTAGCACTGCGTCATCAAGCACAAGATCAGACGATACGATCGCAGCTAATTTCGTTGAATGCTGCTCGTCGAGAGACGTCCTGAAATCCGCATCGTCCGCCGAGAGCCTTCTTATCTGGTCCGTGATTTGGGCGATGGAGGTTTCCTCGTTGGAGACTTCGAGGAGGTCGCTGAAAACGAATTCGCGCGGTTTAAGCTAATGAAGAATGAAATAAGTAAGCGCGAGCATGATCGCTAAGTTTGCGGATGAGAGAAAGTCGCATGTATAATGGTCGCTGAGTAGCTCGTGCTTTTTTTACGGAAAGAATGAGAGACGATGTCGAGGGTCGCTTTGTTAAGTATACTTGCCGCGTTTGCATTTTCTCGCCGTGTCTTGACATGTAGAACATTTATATAAAATACGACAACTGAAGTGCATACATAAATTAAAGTAAAACGTAAGAACTTAACAAAATAAATGTCTAACCAAGTTCTACAAATGAATAGCATGGATTATTGAACGAGAAATCATTCTCCTCGTTTGCGGAATAAATGAGGCAACACAAATGAATAATGGAACAAGCTCTCTATAACAGACTAATTGTAGCTAACGTTCAGCAAAACTATATAATTAACAAAATTTTGTTCACTTTCTTTCAGGAAATTAAAAAGTAAAATCTGTTCAAATAATATTGAAAACAGAACTGAGACAAATAAATTGTCATACTAACACACTGTTTAGTTTTTACGTATTATTGGTTATTATTAACTTACTCATTCTTTTTTCACTAGTACTCCACGGCACGACAATAACGATTGTTAAAAGTGGATTACGTCTACTGATTGTATGTCCATACTATAGGTTATTGTATTCTACTTTGTAAACGTCTATTGTATTACTTTTTTATTTATTTCAATAAGTCATTTATTTTTATCACATTCAGGTACACTATAAACATTTTGTAATTATCACTAATCAATTTTCATGTTAAGTCGAGTATACTATAGAAATATTTTAAATAAATAATTTTTACAACCTAAATTTTAATAACACAGTACTGAACGTTTTTTAAGTTTATTTGCTCTAACTAAATACCATTATCAAAAAGCTGCACTTACAATCGTCAATTATCTTTCAAGTCGATCGTGAACGACTCTATATCAAAACTGAAAAATTTATTGAGGGTGATTTTATCGATATTATTGCAATAAAATAATATGTTCTCCATATTCATTTTTATTTTTATTTTTTTAATTTATAATTTATGCTTATAACACAAAGTATGAAAAAAACAACTTTAAATTTCTTAGAGTAAACACAGAAAGAATTGCCGTAGTAGCAAATAAACATTGCAAATCATTTGGCTTTACTTTTTATTTATGATATATATTTAAAAAATAACTAAAATATTTAATTCAAGATTTGCAAATAACTCTAAGAAACTGAAAAAAAAATAAGAATCTCAGAAAGTAAAATAAAACATAGATTACTTAAAAGTGTTAGTATTAGTAAAAAATTTTTTTTTACACACATAATTTTATAATTTATTCAAGAAGCATTGTAAATGTTTTCGTGTAGCCAGCGTATCGAAACATCATATTGATTAAAATAAAAATAAAAACTAATAAAAGACTTTTTAATAAAATAATTTTGAAATGTAAAGTACGTTGAAATATCGCGTAGCATAATAAGTAAGTCGTATCTAAAATGCAAATTTTCCGTTAGGACAGTAGGGTTTAATTTTCTCCTCTGCATTCGTGCAGCAAGTGGGTCAAAGCTCGCATCGACTCTAAATTTTTTTCAAAACATTGAACCGAAAGCCTCCAACTCTTTACTGTACCCCTTTCTCTTTAAACAACCAAATTCGTACTTCACTATACTGAAATTCCCTCCAAACTACTTTAAATCTCCAACCAAAACAATTCCACCGCATAGCTTCAACACCAAAACATTTACATTAAATGCAGCATGTGTATACCAGCATCTCGTGGCAGCGTATAACCTCTCACCTCGATCTCGTAGGCGCAACGCCCGCATCACCGTCACCGTGCTGCGCCGTCGGCTCGACAATCCGCAGCTCGTGGCCCGAGGGCGACGGCCTCTCGTCCACCATGGCGTAGCTGGCAGTAGTGCCGGCATCAGCGGAGGTCGAGGTCAGCTCGTCGAGGCTGTCGACGTCGCTGAGTCGTTCGCCGGGCTCGTCGCAGAGCTCAGTGGAAGTGCTGTCGCTGTCGCTGTCGGCCGCCGCCGCCCCGCTCGGCCGCCTCATGCCGCCCTCGAGCGATGCGTCGTCGGCCGCCGTCGCTGCCGCCACCGCCAGCGTCGTCGTACTTTCAGCTGCTGCTGCTGCTGCTGCTTCTGGTGCTGCTCCCGTTGCTGCATGGGACAGAGAAGATAGATAGATAGATAGAGACGCATAGTGTGTGTGTGTGTGTGTAGGGAAAACAGATCGATACGAGTGAGCGAGCGGGCGGAGATGAAGGGAGGGAGAGAAGGTGAATGGCCCTCTGGCTGGGCGCGTGCCAAGGGGATGATGGAAAAGTAGGCCGATTTTCGAAAGTGAAGAGGGGAGAAAGAAGCTTCGAAAAGTAGAAGGGGAGCGCTCGTAACCTACATCATTCGCGTTGAGAGAAAAGGAGGTATATGCGGGGGAGGTTAATTATAAGCAGATGCGCGCGCTCGTTGGCGAGTGTATGTATGTGCTTATATACACACGTGCTGCACACGCCAGCGCCAATAGAACAGTCGAGGGTATGAGACTGACAAGCACAGCGGTCAACTTGAACGTGCGTACGCGGGGGCGCGCTTGTATATGTGTGACTTTATGAAAACCATTCTCCGTTGAATAGAATAAGCGGATGGCTATATGTGTGTTGCGCGTCGAAAGTTCAAAAACAAAGAGTCCTTTCATATTTTTGAAAAGTTGAAAGAACAAAGTACGAGCCGGCTACAATGAAGGAAGTTTCTCGGTGTATTAGCAGCAAGTAGTTCGGTTCGAGAATAGTCGGACAAGCGCGCACCATATTCCATTTTGTATAAAGTTATTGTTTACGACGATGCTTTGTATTTATAAAGGAAAATAAAATTAGTTTATTTTTTAAACTTTCATCTTTCTGGTAGAAATTTCAGTGTTTATTAAAAATTAGCAAATTAAATTAAAAATAGGAGTAACTATAAATCGAAAGTTAACAATTTAGAAATGTCGGATATTAAATACTAATGAAATACTAGAAAAAGAATTAAGAACTATCTGATTGTCATTTATAAGTCATTTATTCGTTACAGTTTGTAGAAATTTTGTTTAAATGTTTTAACTGCACAAACGAATAAGGACTTTTAACTTTCACTTATATTATTGTACTAGTATTGTTAGAAAGCTCATAACATTAGTAAGACTTCTCATGCTATATCATTTTTTTATCAATAATAAACAAATTTACTAAACAATCAGTTATTTTAACCTACATCGATAAAAACGTAAAGGAATGTGTATACGTAATCAGATTAATACAGAATTACTGTAATAAGGCGTTAGACTGATCGGCTAATAGATCTTTTTATTTATTAATAAGTGTAGTTTGTATTATTCGTTAAAAATTGGTTGGTAGGAGTTTATGTATTGAATATACTAACAACTATCTGATAATTATTTCGAAACATCTTCTATCTTCCGTAATGATAAAACTAATCTTTTATTAAAGTTTATACATTTTCATTGTAATTGAACGTTGTACTTTTCGAATTAGTAAAATCTAAAATTCATTTTGAAGGTATAAATGCAACGATATCTAATCTTCTAGAATAAAAGGGGTAGTTTTATTACTATATTTAAAATGCAAAAAAAAGGATTAGAAAAATGTCATCCTTATATGAGAAAACTATTTATTTCTAGTTTCCAATCGAACATAGTTCTATACTTCTGACACGATTATGCTAAACACTGCACACCCATATATATAACTGCAAATATAATATTCTTTCTTTTGATCAAGAGGCATACTTATCATCGATAAAGGAAATCCAGTTTCCTACAGCTGACACTATATTACCATTGTAACAATGCGCGAACAATTCATTTTTCTCTAACGTTCAAATCTTAAAAACCTGCAAGTCTCTGCTTTAAAAAAAAGTAAAAACTATACATTAAAACTGGTTCTCGCCTCTATAACTTATTTGAAAGTTGATGAATTTTATAATAAAACCAAACAAATTAAAAATAATCCCTAACTTTTAACCCTATTTTCAAGTTGAATGCCCTTCTCAACCAGTTAACCAATTGTACGCACGCGTCACATTCCATTTCACAACTCACTCAACTATACTGCACGACACAAAACTCCAATTTCCAACCTCTTACCCTCGACCCTCACCACTGTCATTAACGTAACGACACAGCTCACACCTGAACATCAACCTCTCGAAGACGTCCTCCACGTTATACCAACTCCGACGAGTCTACACATAAATATTATACCAATCGTACGTTTCTTACCTCACAGTCCATCATCTGCGTGCCACACACATCATCAGCTTTCTCACTACTGCACCTATACACTTCACCTCGACAATATATAATTCCGCACTGCGCCTATAATACAACACGACGACGACGACGAGTCGATTCGCAAAGGTGCTACACGTATACTAGCAACTGCCGTTATACTACTGTTCTCTTCTTTGTAGGTAATCGGGGCATACACAGCAGGACGAGTCCGCCCGCTCGCTCGCGCGCGCGCACGCAGCCGGATGTTGACCCTTGCGCGCGCGCTCACACGCGCACACACGCTATAGGCCACACCTGCGTCAATACTCGAGAGTATGCAACAGGTGGGTAAGAGCCGATGCTGTATGTATATATCTATCTGCTATATGCGCGCGGCTCGATATTTTCCAGGCTCGAGCTATGTATGCAATGGGATGTAGAAAGAGAGAGAGAGAGAGAGAGAGAGAGAGAGGGAGATATAGACTGAGAGCAGAGGGTTGTTGCTTTATCGGTCGTTGGTATAGGGGGTTGATGAGAAAGTGTGGGTGGTGAGCGGCGGGATGTATGATTTGCTGTGGTGAAGGGTGGAATCGAATAGTGAAGAGTTAGATGATGGGATGGTAGATGATCTATACGGTAACAGAGGATTGAGGCGAATTGTAGTTGAACTCAATAGAAGTATGTACATAGTTGCCAACATAATCAGTACTTCTTTCATGATAAAACAAACTCACCGGAGTTGTATTTCACTGCGTTATTGTAATTTTATATTCTTAATAATAATAATGTTACATTCTTAAAAGTACTTTAACGTAAAAATTTAATTAATCACGCAACAATTAGAAAAACTATATTTATTAAAAAACTGATATAGATATTTTTACACGTGTAAAAAACTACAAAAGTGGTCCATCATTTCGGATGCTTTACTTTGGCAGGTGTCTATTTATATACATGTATGCAATCGAACATCTGTTATAAACTTTGGTGAAATTAATTTCAGCCCTTCCATCAGTATCAATAATGTACTCTTCACGTTTTACTCGACGATTTTTACCACGAGCTAAAAAATTAACAATTCGCTAACTGGCATAAATATTTTCAAAAGTTTTTATGTCAAATTTTTATTTGAAACCCTGTACAGTATTAAATAAAATTAAATATAATTTAAGTGTAATAAATCTTAATAAAAGTATAGATACTAAGAAAATGTACTACTTGTGGATCATAGGTTCTAATCAAACTTAAACATGTATAATATTTTTTTAAATGTAAAAATATGAAGACAGTCATAATAATAGTCTTTAAAACTTTGGAATCTTATCGTATTCGGTTTAACTGTACATCTAAACCTTTGCAAATCAACATACGATTAAAAAAAAGCACGCAGAACATTCGAGCAAGCATTGCTGTTTCTCACAGCGTTAAGGTCCATTGAAGCAACCCTCTTCATAATTTCACTCCATTAAAAACATATAATTCGAAAAAAATCCAAAACCCAAATATAGTACACTTCCATTATAGTAAGAAAATTCATCAAAATTTCCATTTATGTTACTATACTAAATCAATATTTAAGCAAAAAAAAAGTTTTGTTTGAATGAATTTTACCAAACAGACTTCACTCACTGTCAGTGACTTCATCCTTGCGCTTCTTCATATCTTTCCAGTGTATCGTTACACCCTGCTGCTGTTGTTGTTGCTGTTGTTGCTGTTGCTGTTGCTGCAGTTGCACCGCCGGACGATCCTTTCGTAACCGCGGACTATGCAACGCTGCTGCTGCCTTGGCGCGTGCTGCGAGAGAACCCGGGGGTGGACCAAGTGGTCGACTTTTACCACTAACCAAGGCGCTCTTACCCACCAATAAGTGATTCATCGCCTGACTCGGTGACGACGTTGACACCATCGACTGCCTTGCACAAGCGGCTGTCGAAAAAAAACAGAAGACATGTTGTTTTTTCGGTTATGCTCGTTGGAAGGTGTACCAATTGTGTCTTTTTTCTATTTCGTTTGGGAAATAAACAATGTAGTTTGCAATAAAAAAAGAAAAGTATTTAGTTACTAAAAAAACTATTTTTGCAAGAATTCGTTATATAAATTTATAGTGTAAATTATCCAATGATGTACTTTATCTCTCGAATTTGCAAGTGACCACAAATATGAAAACCATTATCGTGCCATAACGATGGTTCTGTGTTATCGATGAATTCAATTAAACAGTAAAATTAATCTAAAGCTATCGATTAGCGCAATATCAATTGTAATCAATGTATAAATAGAAATGCCAATAATATTGTCTTTGTCAATATACGGCAGTCAATGAGCTTGAAAATTTGAGCAATTAGAGATAGACATGATGGGACTTAATGCGTGGTTCAAATTTTAAATTAATTGAAACTCTCGACGCTGACTTTCTGTATATAATATTATCATAGATAATTTTACCTGAGAGAATGATGTGGGCTTGCCGATGACGTTCCCGCAATTTCGCATATTGTTGTTTCAGAGTGCTTATGTCGAGAGCCAGCTTCTCCCGGTCGCTGGTCGGCGCAACTGCTTGTATAACATTTACATTCGATGAAGTACAATCTAGAACCGTAATGCTATTATATTTGAAACTTAAATAGTTTTAATTATTTCATGCACACACGCAGCTATTCCATTGACTCCTATAAGTTAATTCAATAATTTTATACATGAATATTTTCATTGATTACTGACGTGATTCCTTCCTTACCAGTAGGTTACTTTTTAATTGCACAAGTTTATTTTTAAGTTAAATGTTGACAATTCCGACAGTATTTTCCACTTGATGAATGCATTTACGTGTTATAAATATAATACCAAAATGATAAAGTGAAAATACTTTTAGAAATTATTTGAGCTATGAACCGAATGATTTATCATTTAGGAGTAAATATTGAAAAATAAATTTTCTTATCAAAACTGACTTGTAATTCTTAAGGATTAAATATAAATGATGAAATACGTTTCAATATGAGCTACAAAATCGTTGACGAAATAAATACAAGAAAATTTTTATGAAGCTCACTAACCCGACTTCTTCAGACGGGGCATAGCAAAAATAGCTGCTGCTGCAGCGACTGCCAGCCTTTCATCATTCTCTGTATCAGAATCTTCATCGTCACTTAGCCTCCGAGCCCATGGAGTTATATTGTACCGGTGCTTTTCTCTCAAACTTGTAACGCCGTTGAGGGGTCCCATACCGACGATAGTCTGCAAGTCAAAAATAGGTTGTAATTTTGTCCTTGACCATCAAATGTATTTTGAAAATAATATTGTATAATACTTTATGAAGGAATCTACTTTACCGATCTCTCTAGGTAACTACTGAAAATATATCAAATATTAAAAGAAATTTAGTTTTACAGCAATACGATGGTCGTGAAAAATGTTGCAATTGAAAGAACGTTTAACGACTAATAATAAGGTTTATTGAAGTACAAAAAAGATACGTAACTCAACCATTATTATTACCTCTATAAGATGATTAGTATCCGTGAATTCGAGCATTTCCCTCGTAAGTACACCCATAATGCTATAAAACTCGTCGGCAGAGGTGACGGTCATGATGCGACTGTAAGAAAAAATGATTAAAGTTTAAATACACGCGACTGCAAGGAGTTTAATTAAAAAGTTAAAAGCTTTTTCGTCGCTTACTCGGAGAGCCCTTCCCAAATGGCAAGAGCAGTACGCAAGAGAACGTCGTCGCCCTCCAAGAAAATCAAATCCCAAACGCGTAGAACGGCGTCCTGGGGCAGGCAATGACAAAAGAGTGTGAGGAACCATTGCATCGTGAAGACGTTGGTCAACGGAGGCTCATAGCTGCTTCCTACAATGTAAAAGTATCATCATTTTTACTACGTAGTTTCTACACAGAGATTCGAGAATTTGAGCAAACGAACAACTAACACAATAAATATTAAATCATATAAACAATCATTTATAATATTTACTTAATGTGAATCGAGGCAAATAGATTGATATTCTAAATAAGTAACAAAAAGTACGTAATAGATGGGTTATAAATACAGGAGATATCCTTAAAAACATTAGAATTGAGCAGTGTATGTCTGACTGAATCATAGTTTTATCACTTATAAGAATTTGCTAATCATTTAAATGAAAATTGGAAATTTCTTATTAATCGTATAGCTAAGTATAAAATGACTTCCCTGGTAGAAATATTATCCATAAGGTATCTAATTTTCAGTTAATACTTTATATCTCAAAACAAACATGGCTTGTATTTCATAATTCTATAAATTCTTACATTCACGTTAGCTATAAGATAGGATTAATGTTCTACTAGGGTAACTTCCCAATCATAACTTATTTATAAAAACTTTTGTTATAATCTCATGACTTTTAGAATTTTAAAATTTTCCTTTCATTGAAACTCACTCAATTAAACATGAAACGAAAATTACTTGTGATATGATACTCAACACCATGCCGATTAATATACAATATCGTTTACATGCGTTTCATCTACTACTAAACAATCATAATTTTTTAGAAAAGTCTTTTTCTCATTTTAACCATAACCTTTCGTACCCGTCGCCTTATCCTTGGCGTCATTCTGGAGGGACTCGAGGTGCCGCGACAATCTGGGCAACCGCATGCGCAGCAGGTCTCGAAACACGGCCATGTCGACGGAGAGGCCGCGCAGACTGTCGGCAAAATATCCCTCTGGTAGGAGGCCTTCGATTAAGTATATCATGACCTTGACGGCAGCCGCCTCGTCGCGGTCGACGACCTGGAGGATGAGAGCAGCCAGGACATTGAGGCCCTGGCAGTAGCCGACGGACTTGTTCCAACGAGCGTAGCCGAGGAGCACGCGACGCAGCACAGCCTGGTTGTCCCGGCCGGCGGCGCCGCAGAAGAGACTGCATCCCGTTCTGTGCAGGTCCTGAGGATTTGTTGAAATTCATCGGTAAGATTTTATTCAAAATTTCTACTTATTTTTGTCGGGATCATAAGTAGCGGAAGGCAAAGCGGTCGTATGCAATATTTCGTACACAGACTTTGGATTTGAATTTTAATCTACGTAGGTACATTATAAATATTGCTAGTAAACGAGTTTTATTGCGTATATCAAGCTCTCAACGGAAGGCTTATACGATGTCACTAAAGTATGAATTTAAGTTTAACTTCATCTCTATGTAATACAGAAATTTGGTCACAAGAAAGTTAACAAAATTCTTTGGCTAGTATTAACGAAGATAAACAGCCGATTTAAGTCGCTTCAAAGGACTACGGTATTCGAGGATTGTAATGATTAATATTAATTTTGACAATCGTCTGCTTTACCCGGTAATTTTTGACACTACCGAAATTTCTTCGATATTTTAATTGTTATTTATTATTTGTTAAAAAAATTGTCGTTTTTATTGACATGAATTTGTTGACTTTAATCCGTAGTCTAAAAATACCTTATAGATTATACGATTTTTTGTTATTGAGACTATTATTAATTTATTTTTCCTTAGAGGGTCCGCTTTGTCCGCCCTTCCCCTACTTATTAATTTTCATTCATTATTTTTTTTCGAACACTTTGTAGAGTAAAACTAAACATCGCATTTTACCTGTCGATCGTTTAAATATAATAAGAATTTTATGACAACACCTTCGCAATTTGATAAAAACTCATTTTCACAAATCACGTGTTTTATTAAACAGATGTAAAATTTATCTTTATATATATATAAATATGAAATTTTTATTAGTTTCCGTAAACAGCATATAATATAACATTAATGTCTCATTTTATTAGCACAATGTATAATAAATGTTGACTTATTTAATAAAATGTATAAATAGAGTAATTATAGAATCTAACTAATTTTAGAATATTTTCGTTACTAACTTATTATCATTATAATATTAAAGTCCAACTTTTATAACACATTTCATTCCTTATTACACGAAAAATTACTTCCGACTTACAGGCGTTGAAGTAAAATATATTGATTGTCCATTAATTCCTATAAATCGCTCATAAAAACTTGCAATGCCGGTTTTATGCCCAATATGTCTACCATCCTAAAGCAATAGGAAATAACTTGATCCACGCTCGAGAATACAATATTCTTTCATTGAAAAATAAACTTTCTTTACCGGTATCAAATATTATTGTGAATTGAAAAAAGTAAAAATTGTGTATCAATCCAAACTACATATAAAACAATAAATTTTATCTAATTATCAACACTAAATATCACACTTCATCCCCTTCCATATCATATAGAAATTAAATGTTGAAAAATCGAATCAATACTCCTGGCAGTTACAACAAGCAATACGTCATCGACACGGCATCGATACCCCTAATCAAAATCCAAACTATTCCCATTTACCAGTACGACATCGAGGACACGTTTATACATACAAATGCATACGTATTTATTCATATATATATATACATGTATGTATGTCTGCATATATACCTTCACGATCTGAATGCCGAGCTCCTCGTCATCGGGATTGCTCCACTCGTTGAAGCAGACCTTCTCCGCCTGCTTCCAGTCGACGCCGCGCTGCTCCAGATGCCTTTCCGACAGCGTCAACCACAGCTGTGTGTTCAAGTATGTATGAGTGAGAGTGTGTATGTAATCAGCGCACGGCCACCACGAGAGGCCGGAAGAAAGAGAGACAGAGAGAAAAAAAGAAAAGCAAAAAGATCAGACACAAAGCCACTGGGCTGCGGAAAAAATGGGCTGTGACGACAGGTGGGGAAAAGGGAGTGAGAAGACGCGAACAAAGCGAAGAACCTCCATTTTCCCGGACGAATCCGTGTCATTGCGACTTTTTTTTCCCTTACGTGCGAACTTGCGGAGACTATTTAATTATCGTACGCTGACTCTTGGGTTCGGTTGGGATCAGTGTTTTTGCCGCGATTCTTGGTAGGTACATTACTGGATTTGCTACATAATTAATTACAACGCAAAATTTAACAAATATACCGGATTTTTTGTCTTTGATTTTGTTTCATTTAGATTTAATTAAGGATGTAGGAAAACTACATGATTGTAATCAACTGCTTATTTGACTGAAATTAATGAAATATGACTCGTGATTTTATTCGAGCATGTCCATTACAACGACAGAAGGCACGAACGAATCGGCCGGTGCAATGTGCATTGCAATCACGCACAACTTGCGCTCCGCCGTCGCAATGCCTGGAATGCAATTAACTGTTCATGAGGATGATTTCAAACGAGGCGCAATAAAAGGCTCAGTATATTACTGGAGTTTATTATATATATACGGATATATTTTCATCGATCAAGAAACCAATGTTAAAGAACGCCATTCCGTAGAATTCTAATAATGTAATTTTATTCTCGTTAAAACCGTTGCCTGCGCTAGTTTATATAAAAATAATTATAATAATAATATTCCTTAGATTTAAAAAATGAATAACAAATTTAATAACTACTTGTTAAAGATATTGCACATTTAATAAAAATTAAATATCAGAAATAGTGATAAACTGGCAACCTCGATTAACTTTATCTAATTATTGCATGTATTTTCTTTAATTGTACTTTTGTTGCTTTTGTATTGTACAGTATAATTCATAGAGATATAAAGTTAATTATTAAAGAGTATTTGCTGATATAACTCTCTTATGGTCGACAAATATAGATGCATGTATGCGTCTACATCCATTTATATAACAAAAGGGACGTAAGGTCGTTACGCCGAGGGGTAGTAGAATTATAAAGGCCAGGGAGAATAGGACCGAGGCTATTACGCAGAATACAATATTGAAACAGTCGTATAAGAAATAAGAGTTAAAATATAAGTTTAACAGTAACAGTAAAAAATCGTACGTGATACCCATATCACTGTCAATATTACGTTAGATATAGAAAAACATTCTTGAAAGAAATGTAATTGACATAACTATAAAGATAAAAAGCAATGACAAACTATAGCGATATTTTTTATTTAACTATGTACTTTTCCAACTACCATTTATACAAAAAGAATTATTAATATGAAATACACGAAAAAAATATATTTCACACTACATCTACTACCCCCTTCAACATTTTAATTCAAAATCTTCGTGACGAACATATTATTAAGACGCTACCGCACCTCTTAAAATATTAAACTCCATCAGGACGTCGTCTCGTCAGACCATTGTTACTACCACTCTTGAAAAATTCTTCAAGATTGCACTTCCTCCGAAATTCCATGCACGAGACGCGCGCAATCACGTAATGGGTAATCAGATAGCGAATAGTCTTGGCGCACAGCCAGCGACAGCATATATAGGAGACGTCGATGCAAAAACAATTCCAAGTCCCTCGTATAGTTGCAAGGGCCCGCGCGCAATCTTCCACGACTTCGGTATGTTTCCGGTTTAACGCTGATTCAATTTCCGCGACGCTCGCTAGAGAAGCAAGTGCAGTGCATTGTCCCGGGCGCTCTGGAACCGTATAGGGAATTCCAAGGGTATACGATTTTGAAGTTGCATTGCGCGTCACTTCGTTACTCGCTCGCTTTATTTGGAGTTCGTTGGAGGAAAGTTCGTTGCATAACGGTCGCGAAGACGGTTTTGGGGAAAAGGAGTTCATTTACCCGAGGCGACGATTGTATTTATTATATTTGGGTATAAGAGTGGAAAGTTGTCATTGGGGAAAATGGAGTTTCTTAGGAGTTTTTATTTGTGATACACTAATTTATGTTTTTTTGATATATTTAACAAAATTTGGAGAGAAATCTAAACAAAGATATGGTAAAATGATCATTTCATTTTAAATTAAATTTCATTTTTGAATGTTGTCTCTTCCCACGCAAGATTTTAAATTTAATATTTCTTTTTAATTTCAACGATAATAACGTTATTTGAATCAATGAAAAAAAATTAAAAAATAACTGCAAAAAATCGAAGTACAACAATGCAGTTAATTTTTTAACATAGCCAGATAAAAAGAATAAAATTTTTAAACTGGATTTCAATAAAATATGTAACTCGTATAAGTATCTTATTAGATATCGAGAAAAGTAAGCAAATAAAACAATACAAGAAAAAGAATCGCATGTAATATGAGAAAAATTGAATCAAGCACCTTTCTGCGAAATTCTGCTGGTATTCCACCCTGAAGTTTTGCAACCATTTTCATAGCATCAAGCCATTGATTGAAACCGCTTTCTCCTGGCTGCGGTGTCAGGCTGAATCTCATCCTCGTGTCCTCACCTATAACAAATGGTATTATATTTGTTAATAAATATAGTAATCAGTATCATTTAATCCAGGAAAAAGATGCCGATTGAATTAACCTTGATTTATTTTATTTTTCTTTTTAGAAAACTTTTTTTTCCAGAAGTAGTTCAACAGTCTTCGTAAAAAACGACGAATGTATGCACTGATAATAGACGGAAAAAAATGGCAGTGAAAAACAAATAGAAAATATGAAATTTCTTGGTAAACGCAAGAATTCAAATAAAATTTTATTTAAAAGTTAAATCAATATAGAAATATTTAATCAATATTACAGTTAACACGTACATTTTCCCTTGACAATAAACCAACTTTACAATGTGAATTATGAGAGTGACCTTCCTAAACTTTGACATTTCGTCAACAAAGATAAACACTAGATTGTTATTGCTTTTTCACCCTTGAACTGAATACAGACGACATTCTATCATTAAAAAAAATTGATTGATTAACTACAACCAAAAAGTTTCACCACTTCATTTGATTTTTCGCAAATAAACAACCTTCAACTAAGGAGATAGAAAACACAATGCTTTCGTTGTAACTCAATATTTATTAATTCTACTCTTCTATTATCCATTACACTTTTCAATTTAACAAACATCCAGCATAACAATACACTTATAAAAGCTTTTCACAGCTATACAACAGCACTAGAACGAGTTACACTGAAAATCATCGACACTTTGCCCGATACGTATAGTGTCGAAGTACAAAGCGCGCAAATGTATAATATGCCATGCAAAGCTGCTAATGCACGCTTCGATTGTCCTGCTACACATGAGGACACATACACACACGTGTGTAGGTACACAGACAGGAGGACGAAAAGAGGCCCACACGAGGACGATAACAGCGTCGCGCATAATGCACTACCTATATAGCGAGCGCGAACCGAGCACGGATAATGGAACTCGGCAGTCCAAGCGCCAGAACGATAAGACCTGGCTTTTCCTATGGGTATACGTTGAGAGAGAGAGGGAGGGAGAGAACGCGAGGAAGTCCGTGTATTACTCGCGGCGTGCTGCTAAATATCGGACTGCGATTGCGAGAGAGGAGTGAGGAAGGTAGGATTGGGAATGGATTTGAAGGCGAAGCCCTGTGCGGTTTGCAATTAGATGAAACTGTGGTCAGTGTATGTGTGATTGTTGGAAATAAATAAGATGATGACATGAAAATATTGAATTGGTTTTATTCGATAGGAAATGTACAAAATGTAGCTTGAAAATCGATGCCTGCGGTGGTTTTACTTATGCAAGAACTGCGAGAAATTATTTAAAAGTCATTTTTTCTTTATTTTTTAAGAACATCAGATATCCTATCACTGCCAATAATTACACCTTGAATTAAATATAAGCATTTAAATATTTAGCATTCTTAATCGTATGAAAAATAGTTGTTTTTTTTTTTATAAAGTGCTAAAAAGAAAGTTTAAGGGTGTAAAACTGAACTTTCTACAATTTTAAATATAATGTTTTAAAACTGAACAACATCGTAAGCGAACTCATTATCAAGAAAAAGCGACTATAAAATTTAATGCCCTTATATACCGAAAATAAATTAAATTAAATTTTAATAAGCAGTTATAAAGTGAGTGCACGTAATTTGAATATTTAAGCACAATTAACACACATTAAACTACATACAAAAAATAAATCAGAAAAAAAACATTCTTTCTAATTACCAAAGTAATTATAAATTAAAATTATTTTATCCTAAAAAAACGAAACTTCCCATTTCTTTATCAGCATTCAACATTTGTTAAACCAACCGAAATTGCGTGTTCAAACCGCAACGTTCGCGGAACCGTCAGTCGCACAATTATACATCCGCACACGCTCTATTTATTTTACACCACATATATACACTCGCGCGCAGTATATATACGAAAAAAATATTCTCGAAGTTTACGAGATGGTGTCGTCGACCCGTTGCTGCTACTGTATATACGTATATAGTTATAGTATTCGCGTATAGCGTTGAATTAAGGCCGTGCGAACGAACGAGCGGCTACGTGTTCTCTACGTGTTTTTCAATTTATGCACCTGCGATATAGTCGCCGGCCTATACGTGCGTTCTTGACCTGCTAAAGCGTCCCTTATCGCCGCGCGATATCGCGTGAGCGACGCTGCTGCTGCTGCTACTCGACGTTGCTCAACTTTTCGGCTCCCCCTCGACGCGCGCGCGCAAGTCTTTTTATAACTGTACGGTTATGCGCCGACGTTGATTGTACTCGGATAAAAATAACGCTCGCGCATGCTGCCTCGCTTTTTTCTTGATAAAAAAAAACAAAACCTTTTTGAGAAGCTTGCTCTGCGGTGTTTGTCTGCAGAAACAATAATCTTATACTTTTTTTTCTTTTTGAAAATTGTACGTTTTGATGAGGTTAACTGGTTTGCGAAAATATGCAAAAAAAAGAAGTTCATAACAGAGGGTAGAAAAATGATAAATGTATCTAGCAAGTAGATATATGTCGAGTTTAGTCAGACACTAAATTCTCGTTAGTTGTATACCTTTATTCTCGGCTTTTATGTTTTACTGCCAGCTGTAGAAACGAAATTTCGCTTGAAACAGTTATTATATTATACTTTAATAATAAAAAAAACCAAATAAGAGCTATAAAACCTTACAATAACTTTTATACTAAACAATACATTATACAATCTACAAACACATCATTCAATGAGAAATACGCCATTATTTACACAAAAGCGGCACGTTAAAACTTATCTTCAGCGATAATCCATCGACAGGTTTAAAGTTAAAACAAATAAATTCAAAACAGTAGTATAGCGCGCGGTTCTCAGTCACATCGCTCAAAGTAATTCCCAATGCAATCGAACGCACCGAGCGTAAATCGCAAAGGGCACATTCAAACGTGTTCCCCGGTGACGTTGCACACGGCATACCGTTGCTCACTCCCACCTGAACAATTTAATCGAAACAAATAACCTGTCCCTTCTGCCAAAGACATACATATATATACACACACACACGAGCTGTGTACACGCAGGTTGCTCGTCATTGGAAAATCGCGTGGCGTGTGCGTATAGAATTGAAAGAATCGCACGCGCGGGGCTTTATCTACCTTGAAGCGCGTTAGAAGATAGAGGGAAAAGGAGGAAACGTGGGTTGCATGAGCAAGCGCGTATACTGTCGCGAGTGAAAGTTAACTTTTACATGCGTATATATGTAGGTATGCGTGTACACGCGCAACGAAAGCTTCCGTCGTTGTACCTTGGTAATCCTTTTTACCCGTGTGATTCGCTCACGCGGTGTTGTTGTGTGTATGTATACAACACGCGTCGTGCACGCAGCACGAGTAGGTCAAACTAATCTCCTTTGTGATTAAAATTAAATGGCATTTCCCCGGTGGCGATTGCTGCGGGAGCAATTTTTTCTCTCTTCCTTTCTCTCTCTCTCTCTCTCTCTCTCTAATCGAGCAAAATAAATTGTGCGTGCGTGCGTATGTATGCGGCGGTGATACGTTGTTATATATCGTGTACCTTTGCTACATCAATCGTATATAGGAGAGGAAATAAACTTTTAATGAGAGAAATGAAATAAGGGAGAAAGGGTGAAACGAAAATGTACGTAAGATTTTTAATTTTTATTCGTTAAAAATATTTATGTAAAATGTTAAATATCTTATTTCTTTCATTTAGAAACAGTGTAGATATGAATATTGAAGTTTTAACGTCAACATAAAAGAGTAATAAAGAAAAATATTTTTCTAAAATTCAAACTGTGAACTTTAAATTAAATTTACCTTTAAATTAACTTAAAAAACACTTCAATCTTAGGACGTCAATTTTAACAGAATTTATTTATAAAAGATATAATTTTTTATCAAACTATACCAGATGCATAATTTCCACAGCGATCTATTAATACATTTCAACATGAAAAAGCGAAAAATAAAAATAAATCATCTTTTTCAAAACCAATATCGAACGTATCCAAACAATCAATAAATCCGTTCGCGCAAGCTTAATCATTGTTTATGTTCGCTCCCACTCAGACATTTATACGACCCTATACTCACTCCCACGTATACTGTAACCCAAAAACATTATACCAAGTCCGAACACCTAAGCCTAAAATCCTCAATCCCTCACCTACCACTCGAACCCTTATATATACATCCAAAATTAAAACTCTTTCGTCCAGTAGACAAAAACTCCACATCCCTGGCTTGTTTCATGATCACGCCACCAACCATTTACAACGCCATACACGCACAGACACATATATCGCGAGCATCCTATATGAGACTTTATAATTAATGTCAAGCTCGCGCTTATATAACACGAGTCGCTCGATGGGGCGCATTATTCATTATTCGCTAAAGAGATGCACCTATTCCGTGTCACAAGGGATCGAAATCAAAGGCGAACACGCTGCATAGTCACCGCGTGGGCGAAAAAGCTTGTGTTTCATATAGCTATGTGCGGGTTATGTATATAGTTTCGTTTAAATTTTCATCGTGCTGACGGTTCCTGCAAATTTTCCGTGAAATTTATGGTATATGTAACCGCTCGTGAGACAATTTTCCGAGTATGTTAAACGAGCGGTTTACGCGTGATTTTGGTACGTGGGTTTGTAATTTTAGTGCAGAAACCATATATGGGCTGCATTCATTTGTAATAAAAACGATGTTATAATGGAAAAAAATATTAAAATTTTTGGAAGTGTTCATAGTAATATTGGTAGTAAAACAATTAAGTTATCCTATATATCAGATAAAGTATTATTATGTATCTGTACATTTGATTCATCAAATATTGTTCGATTCCCTAATGAGCTTATTTGCAGTTTAATATTTGATACAGCTTATACGTAAATGCGTATGTTTAGCACACGTTCATTCGTTTATTTGCTTTTATACTTGTACTTTAGGTTTTGTCGTAACATACATTATAACTTTTAACAATAAACTAAAATCTCGTAGAATTATCTATAAAATCAGATTTAGTATATCATTAAATATGCATTCAGACATAATTAAATATTTTTTCATTTTCGCTTTCATTGTAGACGCATACTTATAATAATTCAGATTCTCAAAATTCATAGCTAGAAGATTCTTTTTTTTCATAAAATATCTTAAAGTAAAAGAATTGAACAAAAATAGTTTAAAAAACTTAATAAATTACGCAAAAGACAATTATTTTGTTAAAAAGCTTCGATCGAGAAAGTAGAATCCGTGCAAATAACCGTTAAACTATTACTCTATCTTACAAAGTTTCCAACGCAATATAATTCACGCTCTGCACGTCCGCACTATAGACGCGATAATCGCACAGTCTGCGAAGACATTACGTCCGACTAACAAGTATTTATTTTGCCGAGAAGTCGATTCGAACTGTGCTCGGAAACTCGAATTTCACCGTAAATTTGATTGCCACGCGACGGCACAGCGAACACACACACACACAAGATATCGAGCCTCGCGCACGCACACTTCGCACGTTAATAAGTTTTCATTGATTTATGATCTGCAGTAGTGCATTATTAACAAGTTAAGGCAGGTAAGTATAGCGGAAGTTACGAGCAATTCGTTAGGATAGTAAAAGTGTAGTAGCGAAAGCTTTCGAAGAAATCGTCTCTGCTGAAAGGATAATGCGATTGTCCCGCTTATTCGTTTAAACGTGTAATAGATGGTGTTTGCTTTTAGCTGAAACAACAGCGAATCGCGCGTGTAATGAAGATTATGCATAAAATTTCCATATAAAAGAATATTTTCATTTAAAAATAAAGAACGTTAAATTTAATGCAAAAAGCGAGTTACGCTCGAAAGTGTATATAATCGATTTAAATTTATTCCAAAAGAACATTAAATTTCTTTTACACATAAAAAACGGAAAATGATGGAACGTTGTTTTTCCATCAAATTAATAAATAAATGACATTAAAAAAAACTATCACTTTTTCCTTTTCACATATATATTTTGCGTTCTGTCCACGTATACATATGTATAGCTACACAGCATAATCGTAAAACTTTTCATTCGACTGACAAGCACCACTCAAATAGCTAATCGAAACCGCCGTTGAATAATAAAAACATTCATTTCTCTACGCGAGAACTCTCAAAAAGGAGCTGCCACTCCACAAAGTTCAATTATCCCCGTACTGAAGCTTTGAAAATTAATCCCTTTTAAAAAATTTCCCCGACCGAAAGCCACATGCACGTGGCAACTCGACACGCGTATCATATATATATATACATACCTACAACCGACAGTCACATATATACATATATATTGTGGCAAAACCCACAATAGAAACAAAATAGTTATATATGTGTATAAGGGGAAAAAAGCTCGACACACACAGTAGGTCGGGCAGCACACTTACTCTTCGAAATTCAGTGTCACCGATTCTCTCACATACTCACACACATATATATACATATATATATACACGTTCTCTCCTCGTTATCCGATTAAGCTTGCGCGCACGTGCGACTCGCGCGCGCGCGCATACACAGTGTGAACTTGACGAGACCTGGTTTCGCGGTCGCCGCGCAAGAAAAGAGAACTAGTGAGAGTGCTGGCATACAGAGGGAGAAATGAAAGAGAGAAAAAAAAGTGGAAATGCCGTCATGCACTCCGCTCGAGTGACCCTCGCTGACTCGCTCGCGCGTGTCTCTTCTTCGTAGAGGCGACCTAGAGCTAATGGATTTTGCTCTTCTGAGGAGTGAGAGAGAGAGAGAAAGAGTATGTGGCATGTCTCGCCCACGCGTGGGTTCGTCCTGTACTGCGAGTTTAAGCTCTTATGCTGCTGCCCACACGTATATTTTTCCACGCCACACAGGTTTAATCCGTAAAGCAAGATACTCGCTACCGTTCGATTGAGAAAATCCGGATTTTCGGTGTGTCTATGTTACATATATACATGTATGCGGTCTCATGGCTTAATGGTCATATCATTGATATTGGCGAATAAGTATATAGCTTTTTTGTACGAGGTACAAAGCGAGGGCGGTAGATTCTCCTTGAGATTCGCGTTAGGAGAACATGTTTTACACATAGCACACATACATAGAGTGAGATTTAGGTTTAGAGATAACTTTTCTCAGCTCCTCTTTAATGCGTCTCTCCAATCGTAAATCAAAGCTGCCCCATATTTCACTTCGAGCGCAAAGTGTTAGACCCTCTTTCCAGAACGCTTCTAGCCGCTGACAAATTCTTCAAGAGATTTCACACGCTTTCATTTTCTTCGCTTTTCAATGTTACATTACGACTGGAGGTCACTTACTTTTGTAGAGCAAAAGTCAGATTAATCAAATTCGTTTTGATTAATAATAATTTCGTGTAAACATTTATTATACAGATATATATAATGTACTAATAGAAGCATGCGATGAATCCAAAAATATTATTTCTTCGTCAACGTGAAAGAAAAACAACTAATTATAAATGCTATCATAGATAACAAAAGATGTACAATATTTTATTTAAATTCACTTATTAAAAGAGATATTGTTTCAGATTTTGATAAATAATGCCTATGCGAGGGTTACTTTAAAACATTGTTATTCGGTATAGGTTGATTTAAACGCAGAGAAATTATGTAAGGAGAATCATTTTTTTATACGCAAAGAACCGGCAGATTTTGTTACCTGTATTATTTAAATCGTAGTAATTTTTTTTCAATGTATGTGCATATATTAAAACACGATCTTTAAATAAAAATCATAAAAAGATTATTATAAATATTACTAACAGACGTCAATAGAAGCATTAGAAAAAATGACTCGTACTATAAATAAACGTGTATTCTAAGTTTTTTTTACTTTTACGAATGAATAAAACTTCCTCGACAAAAAACCAATGGCGTCATACATGGTAGAATACTTGTCAAATACTATAAATCTGCATATTACAACTATTGCATATCAAAATAGCTTTCGCTATAAATTTTACATTAACACAACAATTACATCATTTAACCGTTTAATGATAACTCGAACAATTCGATATTTATCATACTCTAATCATTAATTTCACTATAGTTATTATATTTGCACTGCACTTATAACACATTAATTGAATAATTATCTTATACTTATATTATGACCTAATTATAATTAATATATTAAATTGACAATCATTACAAGTATATTTTCGTACACTAATTAATTCAAAAAATGAACTACATATATCACTGTGATCTAATCACTTAACATTACAAAAAATAAATCGTCACTCTTACGATATAATACGAACACACAACTCTAAGATTACATTGAATTCAACACAAAGTATACACATTACCAGCATGCCACAACATTGACGAACGCAAAGAAAGAAGAGGAGGCATCAAGGCGTGCGTGGATCTAACGCGATCCAAGCCTCCACACGCAACCAAAAATGATAAAAAGCAAAAGTCAAAGAGAGAGCTATAAGAGAAAAAGAGAAAGAGAGAAAATAAATCATCACGACGTTGGCAGGCAAAACACGTCACCTTCGTCGTCCTCGTATCTCGAGGCGGCACTGCCGGCTGCTGCATTCGCGGCTCCAGACGCGAGGTTCCTCAGCGAGTTGAAAAAGCCGCTCATTATCTAAGCTGTCACCCTCTCGTCTGCTGCTGCTGCTTCTTCTTCTGTCTTCTCCTCATAATTCGCGGCCGCGCGTACGCCACACGCTTAGCCGTTCTCGAACCTCATCGTTGCAGTGAACCTTGACTGCTTCGCGTCTTCTTCTTCGTCGTCGTCGTCGTCGCTTCAGTTTCACGGCTGTGATGTCGTCTTAGTATAATGCAGCGACGTTCGAGTGTGGAAGTACAGCAAGGCTTGTGATGCAAATTCTCTGAGGCGGTGATACGATGGGCTTTTCTTCTCATGCTGCGCTCGAAGGGCAGACAAAGTTCTTTGAATTTTCGGTTATAAGATCGAGTGAGAAGTCGAGTGTGGCTTTAATGTGGCGCTTTGCGTCATATTTAAATGTTTTATTTGATGGTATAGTTAAGTTAATGCGAAGGGTAAATTGTTTCTTAGGCTAAACAAAAGAGCCAAAAAATTTTATTAACGAAGAAATAGCCAATAATTAATTTTGTACACATAGAAAAAGAAATGTTTGTATTAACGGAATGTTATTAACTAGGTATTAATGAATCGACATTTGGATATGAATAAATGAATATTTCTTAATAGTTTAAGAAAGTCATTAACAGTCAAGAAACTATTCGTATGAGATGTTTTATTATATTGAAATCATGGTTCCTTAATTATTAAGTAACATTTTTTGGCCTGCAAAATAGAAGGACAAAATTATATTCCTTAACTATGAACATATTCCACAACTAGTAAGACATATGAATGACATATGAATTTGTCATGAAAAAAATCGGGTTATTCTATTAATAACACAAGACTTAAATATTTCTTAATAATAAATGAATTTGTGTTCATCACAAAACTACTCGAATATAGTATTCAAAAGTATCAATCGTTAATTGTAACAATATTTTTTCTCTGCGTACATATGTATATAGGTACATCTTGTAACTTGGAAGAAACTATAATGGATATTCAAATTTATAGTACTGCCTGTATATTATTGCTATCAGTTTCCCCGCGTTAATAGCGAAAATGTTGGAAATTATGGGAAACATTTATAAATGAATTATCTACCGCGAATAATCGACTAAATGGTCTATGTCATGATATTAACTTCTTGTCTAGGGGGGATAAACTTTAGCTACTAAGAAATTCCAGGAGATGTTTAGTTCTGCACATGTGATGTATCGACGCTCGAGGCTATACGATTTATCGATCGGGTTAGTTTAGCCCATTAAAGCATGTTTTCTGCCAATACGATTTGCTTTGAGCTGATCACTGATTTTATATCTAAAAGTGGAAACGTTTCCAATGCGAGGAATTTGATAACCAAAAATTCAATTTTAGCGATTGACAACGTTTAGATCTCAATCTCTTATTTAGACGTTTTAGAATTTCAACTTTTATACTTGATACGATTCAATAGATATTTATTAGGTTTTTAACAGATATTTTTGTAGTAATGCAAGTTTTCATTTGTTAATCTAATCACCACTACTATCGAGTACTAATCTCTAACATTTAATAGAAATAAATTAACTTTTCTGAAAAAGTTTTCGTACAATTGTTAAGTTTGGAATATTACGGAAAAAGACTAAACACTATATACACCTAATAGGGAAAAGAGTATACCATTTTAATATTTATGAAATGCGTATATAATAATCGTTATAAAATGATATTAAACCAATAAACATGTCGCAAACTATAAGTTTAGGAATCTTACTTTAACTCTGAATTTTATTCACCATTGTCTATATTATTCTGAAAGAACTAGTATACAAAGTCTATATAGGTATACTTAAACTGACTGTGCTTAACGATAAATGCTTTGTAAGTGTACAATACTAAAATATTATGTAAAATCGTTTTAATATGAGAACTGTAACTAATAAGGAATCGTAATAGAAAGACAAAATTAACTCGGCTATAACGAGTTACATTCTACACGTGTTCACGTAATATTGAAAGTAATTTTATCAATGATTACCCAAGCATTTCCCACTGTTTTATTTTTAAGCTAAGCGTTATTTTATAATCTCGTTGTTCTTCTACAAGAAATCAATCGAGTGTATTTTTCTTGCAAAAAGAAATTTCCTCGTTCATGATTTAACATAGGTATTCTTGATCAGGAGATACTTCGTTAAAAGACAATAAAAACTATAACAGGTCAATTATTGGACTTTGTTACTATATACGTATCCACAAAATATTGATTTCGGATAAATTTGCCAGAATGGTGGTATATAACTTTATGCGCGACTTATCAATTGGTTTAAAATTGCGAATCAAAAGGTTATAGCATTTTCACGTATGATTGCATCTAAAAAAACATTGTTCAATCTTTTCAGAGAACCTTTTTTATTCTACTGTGTATCCAATAAATCTGTTAGCCTTTCAATTCTGGGATTTGATGTCTGTTTACTTTGGAGATTGTGTTTTAAATGAAATTTTGTTTGTATATAAACATTAATGTAAATCTTCAAGTAATGATGAAAATAAATGAATGTTTAAAATATCATTATTAAGTATTTAATGCATAGTTGTAAAAAAATTTTCTTCAACTAAATTGTACCTGACAGAAATACAAGTGTAAAAGTAACAAGAAATATATTTGATGAATGACATTATACAGATTTAGTTGTCGATCAAACATATCATCTGTTACAAGCAATTATAATATCATTGAAAATCTTTGTAACTTCAACACGGTAGAATATTTCCACCATGACTCGAATAATCTCATCTCGTAGACTGAGTTTCCAATCCTCAAAGGGTCTGATCCCCTTCCCCTCTATCGCATCCACGAAATACCAACTATAAATCAAACAAATTACACACAACCGATGCCGTAAAAAGCCAAACTAAACCATAAATTCATCCTCTGCAACTTCCCGTATACCTTAGCTATATCGTCTAGGTCTCACTACGTATATATACGCACGAGAATCTCCCTCGGGAACAAAACAATTTTGCTGGACGTGCGCGTCTCACCCTATTTCTTTGTCACCACAAGGCGTGCACACATACACACACACAGAGCCGATGATCCGCGTCGGAGAACTCTCACAACATGCGCGCGCGTATGTGTGTGTATGTGTATGCCACGTATATTTAGGTCCTATCATCGATTTTCGATAGCTCTCGATACGTCGCCAAGTGCCTATCACCTTTGGAAAATGGCATGTGCGCGCCCCGCGTCACTACTGCCGCTACTCCTGAGGTCCTGTGCGGCGCAGATGCCGACGATTTTGCACCGTCTTGCGTGCTTGTCAACGTGCGCTAAACATTGTCATTGACAATCGACGTCAATCACATTGATGGTATAACTACTGCATGGTAAAATATTATTCAACGTGATAATGTGTACACTGTACGATATAGGTATACGTATATATATGTGTATAGCGGAAGTGCAGAGAGGTGAACTGAAAAGAGCAAACGCGTTGCTTTAATCCATCACGCGCGTACATGAGTATGCGGCTTTTTGATATGCTAAGTACACGAGAATCTCTCTCACATACACATACTGTATGATGAGAAAAATTAAAAAGTTCGCCGAGTTTTGACGCTGTTGTGTAAAGCTCGGACTTTGTGATGCGACGCAAAAATGGAGTTTATTAATGTTACAGCGACTGGTTCTTTGGCCCTGCATAAACTTCATGATGATATGTATGAATACATTTAATAATGAATTCAGCAGCAGCTTGACAAATTTTGCGAAACTTCGGGAAAACGATATTAGTTTATTATTAAGTTTACTACATGTAACTTTTTAAATTTAACGCTTTTTTAAAAGATTTGTTGAAACTAACAAAAAGGCAGTGGAATTATGAAACTACATTATTAAATATATAATTTTTGGTTTACGACAAATTAATTTATAGCTGTACACAAGTACATGCAATCATATGTTGTTTATAATTTAATTAAAAGTATCCCTTTAATAATACAAAGCTTTGATGCACTGAGAATGTCAGAAGGTATAATAATTTATCGCAGTAAATCAAAGGATAAAAGTGAAAGGTTCGTAATATAGTAAACGAGTGAACTTTATGAGCTATTGCATAATATAAAATAAAGTTTATTAAATTTATTAATTAAACCGCTGGAGACATTATCCGAAAATTAAAAAAAATCGTATATTATATCGTCGATATAAGACATAAGGTTTCATTTTGACACTTTGCTGAAGAAGATTGAATTTTGATGATGCGCCGAAATGGTTCCATTTACGATGTATTTTTCTCTAAATTGAAGTTGGTGAATTTTAAATTCGTCAAAACTGCCACAAAATGTTTTTGTAATATACGCTGTTTATTCTTTTTACTAGTTAAATGGTATTATAGAAGTTCTGAAAAAACTAAAATTACAAAAACTGATACGTTTGAAATGAAACTTTTTCCCCAACATCACTGACATATAGCCTTACTCCTACCACTCAATGAAAATAGTACTGTTGATTACTTTTTATATACTCTTTTACACACTAAGATACAAAAACTGTATAAAAAATCAGTCGTTAATTCTTCAAACTTTTTGAATATTAAATAAAAAATATTTTGAGATGTAAAAAGTTTTTAAAAGTTTTAATATAATCTGTACATCGTCGGATAATAATTAAAACTTCAGATTTCTTTTTTTTTAAATATGCGTTAGCTTTAAGAAAGTTGTTGAATTAAAAATTTGAATTAAAAATTTTTAAGTGACGTCAATAAAGCACAATTTATTAAAAAAGAAATTAATTACTGAAATCAATAATGTACTAGAATGAAGAATGAAGTGATAAGTTTCTGTTTGCTGTATAATTAAAAGTACATCATTAAATTTTCTTGTGTGTTTGCAAGTAGTTATATATGAAGAAGTTTTATAAGCTCTTGTAACCAGTGACAAAAATATTGTTCTAAATTTAAATTTACAATATTGCATATTTTAGAGATAACTTCTTGAACTTATATTGACAAATTATTTTTAAATACGACTTTTTTATAATAGATTAAGCATAAATCAGATACAGAGACTAGTTCAAAATAATAATAGATATATGAAAAAATTCTATTGGGTTGTCACATAAATTTTCACATTATGTACAAGAAAACATTTCTAAAATGAAAAAGCATGAGATTACGATCATAAATCAAATTTTCATTGCCAAGTACATTTGAAGCTTATATAAAAATATAATTCAAACTCATTCGAAGTCATAATATTGCAATTTTAATCTATATTTGTATTGTAGCTATGTACGACTTTTGGTACTTCAACAAACTTCTATTTCAATGTAGAAAAAAACGAACAACATATATAAAATAGCTCCTAAAATAATTCTTAGAATTACTAACTTGGAAAAAATTGAAGTATAATAATCTGACAAAACCTCAAAATACATGCCTTGAAGTTTTTTCAAGACTTTTGGAGACTACAAAAGTAACCTATTGATTTTAATGGAGTCATCTTTACTGAATGAATGCAACAACAAAATTAGCAGCAAAAGATTCCTTCCGTATATGCACGGCTAGTTATATGACAACAATGTACGAATATATATTAAGAGATCTACGTTCGCTTTAAATATAAATTTGTTTGTGTTAAAATGTCCAATTATAGGTACATTAATGCGAAAAAAAATCAATAATATTAAAAAAAGATGTAATAAATAAGAAATATTTCAATTCTTGCCGCAGGTAATAAAGAAATAATATTATTTGTGAAATTAATTACGACTCTATTGTAGTTTATTATTTTCTTTTATCAAGAATTTTATACAAAAATATATCACGCGGTATATTTATAAACTTTACGATTAAAATCTCTGGTATATTTCTTAGTTTATACGCAAAAAAAACTTCAAACGCAAAATTGAATATTCTCTACAAAATTAGAATCATAGTAGGACAAAAAATAAGTTGTTTTCAGCTTTCTTTCACCTCTCTGAAATCTAAAGTATTTCTATTTCTGCTTGCAAGCACAGCGAAGGAAATACTTGAGAAGGGAAAAACGTTTTGTTAGAAAAGGTATGCATGTTTGTGTGTATGTATATACATATATATGTGTGTGTGAATGAACATTTGTGAGGGTACGCGAGTCTGACGCGGATCGGATGTGTCCTCGCAAGATGAAGTGGCTGCTCGTGTTGCCCACAATTTTCCATTCCTTTTTTTACCTCCACATTGTCTGTATATGCATTCGTATATTTATGTAATAAACTCTGGGGATAATAGACGAAGAAGATACATTCCTTGAGTTTTCCTCAGTATAATGCCATAACATGATATAACATCTTATTTTTTCTATTCTAAGAATGTTGTGAAGGATAAAATTAAGCATTAAATTAGAAATAATCTAAATTACTTGGTCATTTTGTCACAATGTTGATGAAAAGTTTGTAATAATACTTTAAGAAATGAGAAGCGAACCTCTATGTGCATAAATCAACAATACAAAATTTAGAAGCAATATTTAATCCGTTATATGAAAAACGTCCATAGACGACGTAGCCGTTAATGATGATTTCGATCAAGTGCTGCTTTAGAAAAGAGAAAATTTTGATTCAAATTATACTGACTTTTTACGATACATGATATTGAAAATGCCATAAACGATTTAAATACTTTAATTCTTACTTTTGTAGTAATTAGAAACAAAATTAATGATTTTTTTATTTACTCAGTATGAACTCTTTTAAACCAATATTGCTGCTTCTATTTAAAAACGAATAATACAGGACTTCATAGTTATTGATCGTTTATAATTTGATTTTTTATGCACCTATAATTGCTTGCTTGACAATAAATGAAATACCTCGAGAAATACATTGATTAGTTTTTAGTGCTTAACAAAGATCGTCTAACGTTAGCGTTTTCGTCGATTACGTTCATAAAAATTTACTAAGTAATAATCAACGTGAATAACATTACTGATTACACATTCTCATCTTCTTAACATTAACATCAATATTGGTTATTTAAAAGCTTTTAAGAATAGAATAAAAATAAGGAAAATAGAAAATAGATAGTTTTAAAAATAATTATTATATACATACAAGAAACTAGTCTGAAAATAGTTTTACAAATAGTTTTGCAATCAATATCTCTGACGTTTACAGATGTAACTTTTTGTTTATTTTATAACTAAATATTATTTTTTCCAGAATAATTTATTTAAAACTTAAGAATAATGCTGTGTGGCAAATATTATAAATTTTCGATAACACAAATTTAGAATATTTAATCGTAGCATGAGATAAATTGAATTTGGTAAGATGAAAATGTTGTTGTTTAAAATTACTTTAATAACGGTGATCAATAAAATAACAAAGGTTACATTGTTCAAGTAATAAGCTGGAGCTATAATGAGAACACATTTGTTTGTTTACATACGAAATGCACTTACGAAGCAAAAGATAAGCAGAAAAATGTCCAACTTCATAATGACGTAGCAGAACTTGCAAAGTCCATTTCCCATATGGGCAATAATCAGAAGTCCGACTAGGGTATTATCATTCTCCTTTTGGAATAGGAATTTGTCTAATTTTACATATCATCGTTTCCATTAGTCGTGAATGAATCAATTGATTCCAAAACAACCTTTCAAATTCACGTTGAAATCATATTTTTTCAATAGCTTTTTACCCTGTATAGCAGTACTCAACCTATTATTACTATTCATCGCCATTCTCGATAAAATGCAAAAATATGCAGTTTCTTTTTCTATAAATAATTAATAGCGTTAAGAAACAAAGTATGAAAACGTTAATTGCAATAGTAAATGTATATTTCTACGATTAACAAATATTCGTAGAAAATTAAAATAATTTTTTCATGTTTATAATTATAATTTAATAGAGACAATGTTTTTGTTCAGTTTAAATATATAAAACCATTACAAAATTCTGTAAAAGTTGTAAGGTTTCTCGTACGCAGGAAGAGATTAAGAAAGCCGGTAACCTTACACTTCGACAAAGACAAATTATTTTATCATCGATTCTTAAACTAAATATAATTCAATATTGTTATTAGCCTTTGATCGTATATAAAACTAACATACACATTTCATACGTATAATTACCCATTATAAAGTAACAACTGTATAACAATCCAATAGAAGCAATCCTTAAGTTTCCGGATTAACGTACAGTAAAATCTTCATTGCCAACAAAATAAACCCCCCCCCCCTTAGATTCAGCTTTGACTGCAACAATACCGCACGCCGAATCAACGATTTCACCGCTCCAAAGAGCCTCATTTAAATCGTCAATTTACGATGCAATTACACCACGAAATAAATGTCCAACCAACACAACCCCCTCCTGTATCAGCATTTCCTCGCCCTCCCCCACCCCTCCAATATAAAAAAAATCGGCTTCCATTCAACTTCCACCACTATATTTCTCTCCTAAACTCGATTCCCCCATATACCATAAAATAACCATAGGCCGCCGCGCCGTGTATAGGATATCGTTCCCCGCGGCTCGATCCTATATACTGTCTAGACTAAGTAACCGCGCGAGAAGCAGGGGGGCAGGCGTCGAGCAGGATATCACCCCCACGTCTAACCAACTGTAACTAAACTATACTCCCTCACGCACGTCTCTCTGCATTCTACATAACACACGTCTTCATATATATATACACAACGAATCGTATAGTGAGAAAGCTTATATATATAACTATATCTATATACATACATACATATCAGAGTGCGCATACCTTCGTCGCTAACTGAAAATCCATAAACCGAGCGCGCGATCAGCAGCTGCGGCCCGCCGCGCGATCCAACACCGCTACTACTACTACTACTACTGCCGCCGCCGCTCGCTGCAGCACTGCCGCCGCCGACGACGCGCCGCCGGGCTGATGGCCAGCACCGCTGTCTGATGTACCGCCGTTGCTGCTGCTGCTGCATTGCCACGAGCTTTCTTGTATCGCTGATGACAGTGACGATCCTTGTTTAGTAGTAGCCCAACGGCCAATGATAATACCGAACAACCTCATACCAGCCTCCACTTTGACTGAGGCTTGACTCCAGAGCTTTCGCTGATTCTTGTATATACATATAATGCACGCGCACTGCGGTGGTTATGTTGAGAGATTGTGCCGCACGCATATAGGTGCTTTGCTGATGGTTATGTACATATGTATATATCTATGGGGCAACACACTATCGACACTGTGTATAGAGAAGGAAGACTAGATGTGTGTTTGAATATACACACACAAATATACACACATAGATACACTCACTAGGTATCGAATCGCGCACAACTACGTAACTGCAGCATCATCGCGAGAGTGTGAAAGAGAACAGACTGACGACGACGACGGACGGACGGGGCAAAAGTCGCGACTGAGAGAGTGAGAGGAGCTACAGCTATACGTACGACGACGGATACGAACCGACGGAGTGAGGAAGAGAGAGAAAGAGAGAGTCGAGCACGCGCACAAGCTCACGCGCACCCTCCGTCAGCTGAGCCCGGAATCGCAAGCTCGCATGCGCGGACGCCGAGCGAGTGTACACGTATATATACACATACACACACATGTTTACTACATATACATACAAAGACACGCGTGTATAGAGTATATGCAGTGCGCCCCATTCTTTTGAAGGGAGGGGGAGCGTCTCTTGGTGCTACCCTTGAAACGCATTACGCGTGTGTAGCCCCCAAGCTCTCTCTCTCTTCCTCTGTCTCTGTCGTGATGGTATGGAAAAGAAAAGGACGGAAAGAGAGATAGAACCGTGGCCTAAACTAGTTGTTGTGGAAACGCGCGCAAGAGTTAATTTTTAATCGAATTGCGTCCGCCGTGATTCTCTTATAGCTATGTATATATATGCGTGTGTGTATAGAGGCTACGCGCAAGCTTTTAATATTCTTCGCTGTGGGTCGTATATAGAAGATTTTTAAAGTTTATCGGGAGATATTTTTTGCTTGAATATTTTATTTTAGATGGTGTATATAAATGTTTGCGAGCTAGGTTTCGAAATTTATATATATAT
>JAWWEQ010004493.1:0-54917 GCA_035583055.1 Torymus tubicola
GTCCTACGATTAGTAGAGCAGTATAGTAAATTTTACTAGATATTTTCTGAAATTTTCATAAGATATTTCTCTCCGTGATACATAATACTTCTCACGTTTCTAAATAATGAGCTCACATAATTCATAAATTAACTCAAGATTTATTTAGTTATTTAGAATTAGTGCAATTGTAGTATCTATACATTATTTTTTACTTGAAAACTAAAGCCACTGGTAAGCAGAAAAATAAAATAATTAATTTTAAATAAGATGCATGTCCATTTTATTTTATCCTTGTACAGATATTCTTCTGCATATTGTTTCAAGACTTTTTTTTTACTATGACTAATAAATGATGACTACCGTAAATCTTTACGATTATACTCATAACGCGACTTTCTCATCAAGTGACATGAGGTTTAATGTTGCAATGGCTGTTTGTTTTTATGCGACCTTCTTTTTATGTTTTCTAGTTTCTTATTCTTAGCGTTATGAAGCGCCAAAAATTCCCCCTTAACAAGACAAAGAATTGAGAACTCGACTTCCCTTTTAATTATAATTTACTCGCGAAGAGAAATGGAGAAGATAAAAGAAGCCTTAATTAATTAAAGGATTTCAATTTTTCTTAATAAATCCTTAAAAAGGCTAAGTTTTCAATAGAAAATATGAATCATAGCAAACATTATTCACTATAAATAATATTTTCGAATAAACAAATTTTTGTTTAACATCTTTGAATACTAAAATTGTTCTTTGAATTATGAAATATTAACGTTACAGTAGAATAAAATCACGTAGAAATTTGACAAAATGGTTCTCAATTCCTCACATAATAAATTTCTTCTATATATTATACGTATATATATAAACAGACAAGACGATTCATTTCCACACAATACGCAAAAAATTTACTATGTGAAGCAATTGTCCCATCCGCTGCATTAGCTATTGTTGCTAAAGCGAAGGCAAAAATAACTAACCATATACAAAACATAAAATAAAATCTAAAAAATAATAGACATGACAACAAAGACAAGACAAGCAAAGTGTGTGTGTGCGTGTGTGTTTTGCTCAGCGCGCCATGGGCAGTGTCGTTCGTGTTCATCATTGTCATCAATGTTTAAAATAAGAGAAAAAAGAAAGTCAGAAACCTAAAACGTGAAATTGCTAAGAAATATGTTTTTTTTTTGTACTTGAACTATACAGGCACGTGGACGATGTTCGGTGGTGCGAGCGGCTCGAACAGCGAGGAGAACGCGGAAGCCGTGATCTCGCTCGCTTACGAGAGCGGCATCAACGTGTTCGACCTAAGCGAAGCGCATAGCGGGCCCAAGGCCGAGATTCAACTCGGTCGTATACTGCAGAAGCGCAACTGGAATCGCACCAGTTACATCGTTACCACGAAAATCTACTGGAACCCCAAGTGAGTTGGAGAATTTAGTTTTTTTTTGTTGTTAAGTGTTTCGGGAAATAGTTGGGTAAGGTGAATAATATATATCTTGGTACACGATAGATATGCAGATTTTTTATCCTCAAAAAATTTACTTTTTGAGAAACAGAAGAAAAAATTTCCCTGTAAAAATTACTCTAATTCGTCACAACGGTGTGGTATAACATTTTTAGAAATATTTTTCCAAGAATTATGGTAATAGCTCCTTTACAAATTGCAAGAGTAGTAATTTTCTATATTAATTGTTGTTGTTCTTTTAATAAATTCAAGTACGTTTCATAGTTATGAAGTTCTACAAAATGAATTATTAGTTACACAAGACATTTTCCTTTCAAAAAATTAGAGGAAATATTTTTCCTGTGTAGTAGTAGTATTCGCGTTTAAAAGAAAACATATTTTCCTTTAGATTTAAAATAACTATATTTTTACCGAGACGGTTACACTGCAAATAGTTTGTTTTTTTTCATAAAAAATCTTTGTTTGATCTAATAATGAGGAAATATATTTCATTTTTGGAAGTGAACGTTTTTAATGTAAGTTTTAAGGAGATGTAGAGGACCAATAAATTAAAGCAAAAAAATTTATCCATTGTTGTGTTTTATTTCTAACTTTAAAGCTGATTAGTTCAGCTTTCCTGAACCAATAATATTTTTGTGAATTTTTAGTCTAATAGTAGCGTAAATATAAAGGTTAAGATACGTATAAAAAATAAGTATTAATGGTTGAAACGTTATTCAATGCATATTTTTTAGCAAATAAAATAATTTAATAAAATAGCAAACGATTTATTTTAATTCGTAGTGAAATCCTATCACTAGCAATATAGTTCCCGACTCGATATGACGAATGGCGCTCATTCTGCAAAAGTTAGTTTTGTGAAAAATCGATCAAGACTTAATTGAACGTAAATAACTTTCGCCCCAAAAGCCAATCAATTTATGTATGAGATAGACCAATTAGATTCTGTGTAACTTTCTTTTAAGACATTTAAAAAAGAATAGGTCCTTTAGTTCGCCAAACAAATATTGAAATTTACTTTTTATATCCTAAAAAAGATATACATTGTTATATTTTTTATTACGAAACGTATTATTGTACGATGTAAAATATAGTTACTTTCAATGAAATTATAATGAAGTATAATCCAAAAAATAATAATGACTTAAAAAAAATGAAACTCGTGAATAGAATGCTAATGAGAGATTAAAGCGAATCTCCTTATTCAGCGTGCAAGACTTGAGAAAATAAGATACGTGGTTATGCTCTAACAACTTACCAAACAATAAGAAAAATAAAATATATCAACATTGAAATAAAATGCAATACATAATGCAGTATCGCATTATATTCAAAATAAGTCGAAATCTTTTGTGATATCTAAATATTTATGGTGATTTTCATTCATTAATAAACTACTAAAATGTTCTTATATCAAGTCAAAAGATGCTGCCTGTTTATTATTCACTTTGATAGATTCCATATTTCGAAAGCATTTATTAAGCGATACTGCATCATAACTGAGAGAGTGATGCGTAACAAAGGCTTCGAGTGCTCATTAGCAAAGACAGTTTGTGAAGTACTTGTCGAGCGGCAGTAAATATACTCTTATTAAACACAAGTATTTTACGAGAACAATGGATGATAAAGTGTTATTTACTTGTTGAAGATCCGAGGCAAGAGGACTTTCGAGGAAGTATATTATCGAAACGGTACAAGCATCTTTGGCTAGGCTTCAACTGTCCTACATCGACATTGTCATGATTCACAAAGTCGATGCCACTTGTCCTATGGAAGGTTCGTACGTCTTTTATATAGCTCCAATTCTATCCGATATTTTTTCATATTATTTTAAAAATTAAAATTTTATTTCAAATGTTTATGCTGATTTTTTCTTACTAAAATATTTTCACAAATCTGATGAAAACTAGAATTACGTTAAATATCTTGAGATTTCAGAAAGTTCTAATTTATAAAGGCATGAACTATTTATATATTTATAGGACAAATTAATCTCTTATAGTACATAAAATTATGAGCTGAGAGATGGTAAATTCTGAAATAAGTAAACGGAGCTACTTTTCTTTCTTACAGAAATTGTTCGGGCGATGAATTATGTGATAAGCAAAGGGTGGGTTATGTACTGGGGCACCTCGAGGTGGTCGCCCGTCGAAATTATGGAAGCCTACTCGAACTGCCGGCAATTCAATTGTGTTACTCCGATCGTCGAGCAGGCGGAGTATCACCTTTTCTACAGAGACAAACCGGAACTTTATATGCCAGAATTATACAATAAAATTGGTAATACATTTAATAAGTATAAAGTTAAATATAGAAAATAGTTGTGTAGATGGGAAAGCTTTTGTAAGAAAAGCTAATTCTCATTTACTAGTATGTATTAGAAGTATTTTTATAGTTAGAATAACTAATTATGAGACGCTTGAAAGCATCGTATGTAGCAATGCAAGTAATAAGCTATTAATAATTAGATATGTTATGTTTAGTTTGTTAAAGCTTTTTTTTAGAATACAAATATATAATTATATAAGTATAGATGTGTAATTATAAAATGTAAATAATGTTGAATGAGTGATGATATGAATGGGTATACAAGTAGCATGTAAGTATTTGACATGCATAATAGTTTACGCATTCAATATTTTTGGGATAGGATTCTATTTAATAATGAATATTGTGTTAAAAAAAAGCCACAGACTAACTTATAACATATTTAAAAGACATTAGCTGTGATATATGACTATACTCATATTACATGTGTCGAAAAATCACCAAAAATGTGTTTTTTTACCTTTTTTCACACTTTAAAAGGTCCACAGCTTTTTTTGAGACCTTCAACCAACATAAACTAAATTTTGTCTTAAAGGTAAAAAATTAAATATACTTGTTGGACTATTTTGCAGAAAATAAATTTTTTCGAGTACGCCTTTCACATAAAGTGAAGGATTGGTTTTGAACTATCAAAGACAAAAATTTGTTTAATCAATTAATAAAAATTATACTTAATTCTACTCACAAATTGAAAACTTTTTTCCATTTAATGTGTTATACAAAAAGTTTGACCTTTTTGAGTTAAAAAATCATGAAAATTGATGTTTTTTGAAAAAAATTTAAATTTTCAGATTTTTAATTGGTTATAACTTTTGAACAACCGCATATTTTGGTCTAAAACTCTAGGATTGTATTTTGGGGCTAGTTATCAACAAGAAAAACCCATTTAAAAGAATTTCTAAATTTTGACCTACAATAGTTGACGTGAAGTTGCCCATATATATATATATACTGTGTTTACATTTTGAGTTTCCAAATGTACACATTGTATATCTATATGTATGGAAGTTTTCTTACAGTAACTCAATCGTCTAAAATTATGGGTTTCAACTTAGAATGTTTTTCTTAACTCAAACAATATAGTTTTCAAATCTAAGACTTGATGATTCGTCATCACCTTTGTACCGAGTTTTTTGAAATTCGAAATTTTCACGCGCTTATCTCGCTGTAGTTCTGATGGTTTGAAACTCGTCTATAAAACTATATGTCCACATTGCTACGCCAGATACTAAGGATGGGCCCATTGCATCTAAAGTGCTCACTAGCGTAGCAATGCAGCGCGGTATAAGACTCGTAAAAAGGACTTCAGATAGCTGCAAAATGAAATAAAAAGGAAAAATAAAAAATACAATAGGTTCAATTGTCAATATACTTGCTCCAAAAGAATGTAAAGGACTAAAGAGTTTTTTTCATTACTAAATTGGAGTTAAAGTAATTCTAATTACTTCTATAGCATATTCATTAAAATAAGTTTTACAATTTGCATAACATTATTTAGCGTTGAATAAAGTTTTTATATTTCAAAGTTTTATTCATGTAGCATTGTCCGTGATACAACATATAAGACTAGTTAAAACTTAGATACAACTTCTAAATATCTTGTAGAAAATACCTTTTAAAAAAAAACTGTCTCTGGAATCATCTTTCTTTGAAAAGTCAATGACTCAATGCAATATCTTTACTTTTTTAGACAAAAATTACCAATTCGTCTAAATGATCTCTCCCTTTTTTTCATATTTACAGGTGTTGGCTTGATGTGCTGGTCGACGATGTCGATTGGCATGATCTCGACTCGAGGTGACGACAGCGCCATGTCCGTTCTCTCTAGATCCAGATCGTCGTACAGAGTAAGCCAAGCTAATGTATATCCCTCGCCTCAAAAGCTTTATTGCGCAATGAGAAAACAGCTTGCTATAGCAGCTCAATGTATACCACCATCCCCCTCCCCCTACGTTTGTCTTATATACCTATCTATCTCTTTTCTCATTCCCGCAAAATAAAAAAAAAACAGTCATATTGCATCAATATATATATAACTATATATATATATATATTATACAAAACGCAGAATGCCCAGACCTCGAATGTAGCGATGTGTTTTTAGGCTATATATCGCTTCAGTAGTACACAAAGACAATTTTGTTGTCTTCTACGCAACAAAATGTAAATTCATTTTCTTTCTAGAATAAGTCCTTCAGTTGGACAGAGGACGGGTCTCAGTCTTTGTATAAGGAGGTTTGTCTATGCTCGATCTCCTGATTACTTCTTAGTACTCGACGTCTAAATATGATACGGAGAGGATTAAAAATTATGGATTCTTTAACGATTCTATAATGCTGATACCGATAAAGTTTGGATCGATGTTAGAAATCTGTCTAGTTTAACTGTAGTCTGATATATAAATATATAAACAATGCAAACGAAATTTTGAAATCTGGATTTACAATAATGTAGTATATGTAGTAGCCTATAATGACTAGAATACGCTAAAAACCAAAGTATTTAACGTATTCCCTGTACTGGCCAGTCTAATTGATCTATCTCCCTTATATCAATAGTTCTTTTCCAAATTAACCAATCAGATCCTTTAGTCGTTGATATATATATGAGAACACTATACATTATATCTATACTATATACACAGTCATTGTAACACAAGACACATATATGTATGTATAATATTTGTAAACCACAAATCTCTCTTTCTCTCTCTCATCTGATCACGATAATAACTAGACGCATTTCTACGAATGTATTATATATGTAAATTTACGCAACGTTTTTGGGTAATGTTAGATTCTGCATTGACAGGAGCAATGGCGAAAAAGCTCGGTGGACTCCGAGAGTAGAAAGTACTCGGACAAGGTGCGCGACATGTGCGCGCTCGCCGAGAGGCTCGGCTGCACGTTCACCCAGCTGGCGATCGCGTGGTCCCTCAAGAATGAAAGTGTCCAGTGCCTTCTCCTCGGTGCGACCAATACCGAGCAGCTGTACGAGGGCTTGCAGAGCCTGCAGGTGAGAGATTTTTACAATTATAATGAAAAAAATAAACAGTCATAAATGCGGTGACAGTATATGTTTTTAAATAAAATAGCGTTATATACGTATACAATTCAAATTCGATAAGATCATTTGCGTCATGAAAATCTCTGATATATTATATATCAATCATTTTTCAATCGATAAATTTCAATCAACGTTGCGTCAATCTAAAAGATATTTAAACGTCGCGCTAGTTTCATTATTCACTGAATATATACATCTGGCTATATTAACTGCATCATATTGACACTCGAAATGGCGCCTGGAGTTTCTCCATCCATTCGTATCATTACTCGCGCTTCTACGTCTCTCTTCTTTCCTCGTTTCTCCTCTTTTAGACTTTTAATTTCCACTTTTACGCGCGCGCTCTCTCTCATAGTCTTTCAATATTCATGACTCTTGAAATATTTTTATATTTCGTCGTGTTCTTCGAGAGCATTTTAATAGTTTCCATTTAATATTTACGACGCTATTCAGTTCAAAGACCCTTTGTTGCTATGAAGTTCTTCTTTTTTTATCATACTTCCTTTCGTTCTTTTCTCCTTCTTTTTTTCCATTTTGTCTTTTTTGTCCTTTGCTATTTCAGCTACTTTCCATACAACAACACCTTTTTCCTTGTTTTCATTTCTTGAATTATGGTTCGCACCATTATCAATTCTGCACCGTTATTATTATTTTTATCTGTTTACAATTCTAAAAATCTTTTCTCGCAAGTTACAGTATAGCACTTTAACGACTCGACAACGAAATCCAACGAAAATTTCGCCGAAAACTCATAGCATTAACAAAACACCTCGGCGCATTAAACTTCCTCGTGAACAAGTGTTTCTTTATCGACTCGACCCGAAACTTTCTCACCTCTCCCCCCGCCCCTTCCCTTCTAAAGCCGTTTGATCAGACTCCATGACCCGGAAGTTTTAAGCTTCCCCTCCCCTTCGTCCTCTTATCGGCGTCGTTTTCACCGTCAAACTTTGCCCCGAAAACCCATTCACCCTACGTTAATTCCACCTCCCCCCCCTACTATATGAGCTTATTATACCACGTTCGGTTATCACCCCATTTGTTTTTTTTCTCTCTGTCTTTTGTCTGAGCAGCTGATCCCGAGGCTGACAGTTGCCACGATGACCGAGATCGAGAAGATCCTTCTGAACAAACCGTCCCGGCCGCCGATGGTGTCAACCCTCCAGCTCAGATGACAGTCGCTTTGCCCCCACGGCAGTCGTGGGGGCTCGCTCGCTGGCAGCCCAAAGAGCGAAACTGGACCTGGCCAGAGTGTCCCGGATGCGGAACAGGCCAAGGATTCGTCCCAGAAGGTATCCTTCTGCGAGATCCAATGATAGTTGGGCGCCGCCGCGAGCGAACGAACGACTATTATCATCAGCCTGTACTCAAGCCATATATGTATATATATATATACTTACTATATATACATCTAATATATACATATGTACGTGCATTGTTATGTTGCGTTATATACGTACACGTTTTGCGTCCTGCGCATCCTGCCACGTTCATCGCGCGTATCACGTCGTCGGCGGCCGAGTGTTATATATATATATATATAGAGAGAGAAATTATAAATATGTATGCGGGGCTAACGTACGGCGGCGGACGCGACGAGAACGCCGTAATAATGCTTCCGCGTGTATGTGTGTGATGTGTATAAGTGTGGATGTGTGTTTCGGTGCTCGGTTGTGTTTATTGTGACGAGATGGCGTCCGAGTGATTATAAATTGACGGTATAAGGGCGGCGACGATAGTCGTGGGTTTGACTAATATAACGGTGGTGCAGCCGATGGATTTTCGGATGGTTCGTATATAAGTATAAATATATACATATAACTATATACTTGCATAATTAGATGATGACTTGTAGGTCTGTTAGGTCCTTTGGGTTATTCAAGTTTATAAGGACGTTTGGCAGGGTAAACGTTTTGGAGAAAGTGCGTCACGATTTATCAGTCGATTGCGCGTTACTGATTGCAATAAATTAAATGCAGATCGTACAATTTTCTTTCAATTAAAAAAAGTCAGTATATGCACTTTAGATCGGTATATAAAATTTTCTCATGAATAATTAAGTGCTCTCATTACAGTATAACAAAAAGTAATAATTGTAAAAAATGTAATGACGAAAAATTGTGTTTCGTATGGATTTTGTATTTTTTTTTTGGTTCGAAATTTTAAAATTTATAAGACAAAACTCGAATAACATTCTGATAAATATATTAATCATTAGGAAAGTTACAGACAATGCAAATAACGAAGTAGAATTCGTTCTTTTTTATGTTCTAAAAGTATATCGGAAAGAAAATATAAAAAAAACTAAGTAGAGCCTTATGCTCTTATATTTGAAGGTACTGATAATAAAATAATTACTAATCTAGTCGATTATCAATTAATTCATTAATTTAGGTTGAAATAATTATGTACCGATAATGACTTTGTATTATGTTCACGCATTTGCGGGTGCATTTTACATATATATATATATGACATTCGATTAATTTCTCTTTCAATACTGACAATACAATTATCGTTATACGATAAATTGAACTATTAAAAATTTACAGAAGCGCATAAATTGTATTCCCACAACTTGGATATAATTGACTTGTCAATATTTTAAAAGAATTACAATCGAAGTAAATTCATTTTTCTCAGGGAATAACTTCAGATTTAAAATTAATAAATAGTGAGCAATAAATATTTGTAAAGATAATCAGAAAACTAATTAACGCATTTTTTTCATACCTAATAAAGAGATAACATTAGGACATATATTTATTGCTATGTAAAAATGCAGTTACGCTAAAGATAAATCGAGAATTTGATGCCAATATTATACTCCGTATATTCTAGTTTAGATCTTTTTCATTGTAATCTGAGCAATGAAATAATTTTTTATTCAAACGCGTATCCGAATTAACAGTATATACCAAGCCGAAAATCTATCGACTGCTCTCCGCCTCAAAGTTAAGTTTTTGGCGATTGAAGCGAAAAGAAACCATTGTATTGTCAGAGCGCAACGAAACACTCCAAGTAACGATCGTGCGGCGGTAAACCAAAAAAAAAAAAGGTTTAGCCGAGTTTTCGCTAAACGAGTTAACCGAGTTAAGAAAACGAAATGAACGACTCGCAAGGCGTGCGCACACACCGAAAAATAAAAACAAACGGCCAAGGCAGCCTTGCGCGCAATTTTCCATTTTACCGAATCGTTACGATATTACAATAGGCGTGTAAAATTTTATTTACATTTTTCACCGCATTTTTCGCGTCCTGCGGCTGGGCGCGCGCTTTTTAAATGAAAACTAATGAAAAAAAAAAATTAATAAATAAATAACAAATAAATAAATAAAATAAATGTATAAAAAATTAAATTAATTAAGGAGGGGCAGTTTTCGATTTCGGTACGACAAAACGACGAGGACGCTGCGTGAATCGTCGAGGTGATAAACGAAACGAGCAAAGTCTCTCGCTTATTTTAAACTGAAAATCCGTATTTATTAAATTTACACGTAATTAATATGGGACACAATTTTCAGATGTAAAAGGAAACTATAACGTCTCCGACTTCAACTCGAGAGTTGCGAACAAACCTGTTGAACAAACGAGAAATTCGAATGATAAATATATATATATACATACAAATTGGTCGAATCGACGAAAAAAAAAACAACCAGAAATAATAAAATAGACGCTAACACTATTAATGTACTTTAAGAAGATGTAACTTGCCGCCTAAAAGGACGACACTCGCTGATCCTTATTGGTAACAAATGACCCACTTCACGCCGATCAATGAGATATAACTACTGTGCTTCACACCATTTGAAAGTAATATCGGAGAATTTCTATAAATAAAAATAATAATGGACGACGAATGACGATGACGTATGTACATGTTTTTTTTCTCTCTCAAATCAACAAAGATCATCGGTACTTACGTTCGACGCTGCCTACGTAAAATTTTTAGAATTGATATATCAGTAATATTTTAATGCAAAAGATTAACTTTATAAGTAATAAGAATCAAATTCTTATGTAGGAGGCAATTTTATTAACAATTGATTCATTTTTCTTTTATTTGCTTTCTTTTTTAATTTTAATTGTGATAGTTTTTACAACAATTTAACTACTTGTAAATGATTTTGAAATTTCACGGTTACTGTAAAATATCGAGATGAATATAAATTAATAATGTAGATAAGGTTTAGAACTGTACAGTTATGTCTTTATTAAAATTGTAAAATTATTATTCGCAATTAATTAACGTGATTTAATTGTTAATAAGATTTTCTGTAAATAATGTAAAGTATTCAGTCAGTTTAGGAATCAAATTGAGCGTAAAAATTAGTTAAAAAGTTCACATTTTCGCTTTTTTATGAAAAATTATATCACGCAGTTACAACCGTTTCAACGATATTATATGAGTTTATTTTTAGTAAACTATAAATAAAAGTAATCGTTAAATTTGTCAGGTTGGTGGAAAAGTCGTTGATTAGATTTAATACGATAATTCCGAAGCAATTATAATCGTTCATAATGAATTATTCGGAAAAATGATATCAGAACAAAATGGAAACGTTTTCCTTTTCGCGAATATAGGAGGATAAACGGCAGTCTTAATATATAGTTTACTTTAACTCATAGTAAATCAGCACAGCTGTCTTTCATATATACATATATTTTTCTTCCTAAAATTTAATCAATCTAGTCACACATTGCTCATATCAAAAGAAAAGCTAACGTAGGTTTAACGAAGAATCGCGGACTATAAACTTTTAATCTTGTAAAGAAAATACGAAGAAAATTTTATTCGCGCGCGTACCTTTATCTCTTTAAATAAGGAAATTTTAGAACTCGAGTACGAGAAGAAATAGATACGAAGCTAAATAGATAATCCAGAGCCAGATTATTACTGCGCTTGAACCAGACAATTTTTCGACACTGATTTGTTCTGAAAAATAAATAATAATAATAATAATTTAAGCATCAATCAATCGAAACATTTTAATTTTAATGAATGGTGAAAAATATATTTTTTTTACAAATATTCTATATTAACAGAAAGTATCTCGTTTGATAAAATCGGCGAATTTACAGTATAACTTAACCCAATTTTTCGCATAAAAATAAAAGTTATTTTATTATTGATGAAAATATTTTTTTAAATACTTACTCAATACTCATTTATACCAAAACTGGCTCTTGGGCATCATCGCAGCTACATATAGATCTTCATTCGACAATTACAGAGATTATAAATCGAATAAAAATAATAATAATAATAATAATAATAATAATAATAGCGAGACGATAGAGTTCAGTAAGATTCGCAGAAAAATAATAATAAGCATAGGCAAGTGCGCAGCTGCAAGTCGATTATAATCTTTTTAAAGAAAAACAAAATGGACACGGCACGAACAAAAAAAAATTGTTAAAAAATAAGAGAATTTTTTTCTCTAATAATTAACTTTTATATAGTAATGTATAAGTAAACAATCGCGACTGATTCATTATATATATAAACTGCTTGCGATATCCGATCCTATTACAATAAATACAGAAGTAAGTCAAACGTACTTTTTAAGGAGCGATTAAGGAAAGAACGGTTAAGAAAATAAATAATAATTATTATTACACGCACGAAAATGACGGTCGTGTTCGAGGTAACGTTAATCGCCACTGCAATTTTTTTATTTTTATTATAAGAAACTCTAAAAAGTTATCTATGTAGACCGAGGCAATATTGATGGGCGGATTACAAAGACATTGTAAATGTCTGTCGGTGCAAATTAATCATGACTTTTTACTGGCAGATTTAAATTATCGCGCGAATCGCTTAGATATTATCCAGGCAAATATATCTCTCAGGCTATGCAATTGATTGTGTTTTGTTATTTGCTGAAGTTCTAATTTCTTAATCAAATTTATGATTATCTCGAATAATTTATCAGTTAATTGTCTTACGTAAAATTTGTAATTCGTTATTTGAATATTTATTAGTATATATTATTAATTTTTACACAGTCGAATGTATTCTTAATCCAAAAAGACTTTTTATTTATTTATACTTGGAAAGTAAATTTTAGGTTATACAAATTATGCAATCAATTTTAAGAATTCAATCAAAATTTGCGATAAAGCCACTGCTATGAAGGAATTCTAATGTAATTTGTATTAAATAACATTATGAAAATCTATTATAATTATCGTAAAAAAGTAAAATCGAAATTTCATATTAATTAGTTGAGTATTAAATAGTTAATATATATTATCGGACTTCAGTAGCCTTTAATATCTTAAAATAATAGTTTTATTGATGCTTCAGTATTACGTTTTATTTAATAATATCTTGTCGATAGTAAATCTTCAAAAATAGAATCACAACAATCGATATCAGCAAGCGGTATAAGCAAAACAAAATGTTGCTTTACTATTACTAATCAAACTTGTTTTTTTTCTGGCTCTTCAACGAGAGTATTTACCTGGATGCAGTTATAAATTACTCATTCAAATGCGATTCGTCCACCAGGTACAATTTATTAGTCATCGATCAAAAAGAATTTCGCAATTTTCATAATAGGAAAAACAAAGTTTAATCACGCGATCGCAACGCAAAGCTAGAACAGAGAAATTAAAAAAAAAATAATAATAATGTACGAAGCCGCAATAGAAACGTATTATAACAAATTACGATAAAAATAATAATAAAAGACGGTGGCGAGGAGATTCTACGCAGGTTCGTAGTAGTTCGTAATCTCGATCGCTGATAAGCTTTCAGCCTTATTAGATTTTTACGCGTATTGTAAAAGCGGGGAAAAAGAAAGAAAGAAAGAGAGAGAGAGAGAGAGAAAGAGAGAGAGAAAAGAGGAAAAAAATAGCGATGAATGAGAGTGACATCCGACATCGAAGCGGCACACGCGCATGTAATATTATATCTGATTCCTCCCGATCGAGAGCGGCGAGGCGACGAAAACTCGCGACGCAGAGCTTTTCCAACTAATAATAATGATAATTGTCGATTTTTAAGGAATAATAAACACAATAAAACTTTGCTCGGCGAATCGGAATTCTCGCGCGAGGATATAGTAAGAGAGAGAGAGAGAATCGGCGGAGGCGACGCTTTTGTAACGAATACTTAATATGTAGGAAAATGGAAAAACTTTTTTCACTTTTTTTCTTCTATATAAGAATTTTCGATAACTTTTTCATGATTAATAACGATTAATAACGAGATGATAAATAAATAAAGTAGATGATGCAACAATAACGAGGGCAAAAGCATTGTTTATATACTAGAGCGTAGATGCGTAGAATGATATAACATGAAAAAAAAAACAATAAATATGCGTAAATTATACACAATAAATAACCGAATAACTAACTAACGATATATGGCAGAAAGAGTTTTCATTAAAAAAAAAGTCGATGAATAATAAAATACTACTACTAATAAAATAAAGATTCACTTGTTATAAAGAATTTTTTTACAACGTCGAGAACGCGTTGATAAAAATAGAGTAAAATAAACGAACAAAAAAAAAAGAAAAATAAAGAAGGAGAATTTTTATGGCTCATAGTTACTCGTCGCTTTCTGCTCTCCATAGATATCACTCGAGAATTCTGATGCGTTGATTAAAGAAAGAAAAGTAATACCTAATACACTATAATTAAAAAGCCGAGTTTTCGCCTCGCCGATTATCGCTAAAATAACGAATAATAATACATATAGAAAAAGACAATGAATTCGTCAAACTAGCAGATCAAGCGAGCAATTGTATAACACGCGCGCACGAGTCTATATTGCAACGCGAAGGAGATGGATGAGGCAGAGAAAAATAAAAAATTGTAAAACGACGAGAGAGACACACACACTTAGTCTGTACGGAGTCTTAGATGACCTAGTGCGTACGAAAAGAAAAGAAAAGAGAGCGAGAGAAGAGTATAAAGCGGCTATTTCATTATTATGAAAACGTTCTTATCAGCGGTTTTAATTGCTTTCGTCTTTAAGAGATTTTACATTAGAAAATGTATAAGGTAAATAAAGCGCGGCATTTCAAAGTTTGTCAGCCTGCACTGATCCGATTCTTTTTTTTTTTTTACTCTCTGCGTTCTTCGTTAATACGCCGTGAACGCAGTCCCTTGTGTTTTTGTTTGAACTCGACTTTATACGCGAAGATAAACTTGTTTCAACAGATCTGAAGATTATATTAATTACGAAGTCATAAGTCTATGTTTGTTTGATTTTAAGACCATAAACATATAAAAAAAAATTTTTTTCGGGTTTATTTTTAATGTTTATACATTACAGAACGTTTATACTTGTGAAATAGAACAATTTCACTGGGGCAAGAGATTAATATTTTATTGTGAGAATCGTAAAATTAGTTTGAGTAGTAAAAGAAAAAAGTTGGGTTTCAGTACAGGTTACATGAATTTTGAAATGCTGCAATAAAGCTGACAAAGAAATAACCGAAGTAGATACATTTTGATTTTATCAAATTAAGAAGAATAAGAATAAATCAAACTTCGTACGAATTATAAAAAGCTACTTAACAAAATAGTTGCTCGTTGTATTGGGGGAATGTAAAAAAAAGCGTATTGCGACGAAAGTTTAACATCTCAAGTGTGACGAAGTGAACTCTTTGCTACTGCGACAACCAAAAAATTTCAACCGTCATTTTGAAACAAAAAAAAAATAATAAGCGAAGGACAAAAATGAGAGAACAGATTATGCCAACATAAAGTTACTTTTTTACTGAAATATTGTAGATCTGAATCTTCCTTCCTAATTCCTAATCGTAATCGAGCAAACGAAACCGTTTATTGTAAAAAAAAAGCGAGAGAGTATGAGATGAACGAAGAAGGGGAAAAAAATCGTAAAACATTCACAAAAAGAACACGAGCTATGAGACATTTTTCGTAAAGTTTTTGTAGATATACATCAATTGATATAGCGCTAACTTACAATTAATAAAAAAAAAAAGAATAAAGTTAAACGTTCCTGAGAATGTCGAGCACGAATAAAAAAAAAAAAAAAATAAGAGGATAGCGAAAGGACGAAAATCCGAGGAGTCGTTTGCCAAATGAAACAAAAGATGGATTTTAAAAAAATTACGCAAAAATAAAAACTATAATGTAGTTCGTGATCTTTTGAGCGCTCCCTTCGAAATTGAATAAAATTGTTTTTACATTGTTACACACGGAAGGTGCATAGAGCAGAGGGCGGCGCCTTTTTATTATCAATAAAAGCTTCGACCGGTGGAAGAGGAATATAACAATAAGTAAAAAGTGAAAAAAAAATAATTAAAAAAAAAGGAAAAAAAAAATATAACTCGACTTTATTAATTCACTCACACACCAATGCGAGTCTTTTTCGGGGACCAAGGTTAATCGCAATTGCTATGGTTCCGTGAATAATTTGCTAATTAATAATGAGTAACGAAGCGAAGCGGTGGAAGATGGCGAAAGACAACAAAAAACAAAAAAAATAACATGCTGCTTTAAATAAAATTAATTTATTAGCACTATAAAAGGTACTTCAAACTTAATTTTTCACGCTCTCATATTAATCATCATCGTCGTCGTCGTTGTTTTTTCGTCAACATATTCTCATTACAATTTGTATAAATTACACTTTTCCCTGAGTAAAAAAGAAAACGACAGATTATTATTTCGAGTCTACGTTTTATGTACACACACATACAATACACACGTATAACTGGATATCGGATTATCACACATACACATACATACACACATATACTTATCTATTTCTACGTGCAAGTATACATACACGTACAATCCGTCTTTAATGAAATTTTCGCATCACGTAACGCTTTATCGCGGGGCTATTGTAAGATTCCGCGACCGAGTTAGAATAAGAGTCGAGTGTCGATTTCGCACTCGTCAATATATCCATATATATGCATAAACGGCTACTTTTGCGTATATATATATATCTCGAGCGCTAAATTGAAGTGGGACCAACAATTGTTGCCGAGCTAATCGTCATTTTATTATTATTAATTTCTTCTTTTTTTTTGACAGATTTTTATCTCGCTTATACTTTTGGTCGTGTGCACGTTTCTCAACACGTATTGCACTTCAGACTTAAGATTATTATCCGCATTCATAATCTATATAAATTAATCAGGCACTGCCTCTTTTAGCACGCATCAAACGCACTGTTTATCGATTGGCACTCGTTGGCTAATCTTAACAATGGCTATCTTTCACTTTTTCATTTATAGTATATAGTAAATTCCAATACTTTCTTTTTTCTCTATAACAACGATTGTCTTTTTAACGTTCTACATTATAAAGCACAAATAAACAAACAATAATAATATCACGCGCATATACATTTTGGACAGATTTTATACATTATGAGACAAATGGTGTTGACTATCTACAGGAAAACTTTTCTCTCTCTTGTTTTTTTTTAATTTCGAATACTCTTTAACTAAAATCTCTACAAACTTAAAGTTAACTTCTTTATCATTTAAATTGACTTTACACAACAATAGATTTTTGTCGCAGATTTTCTAAATATACTAATTACCGTTAGTCTACAAAACTAACATTTAGTCGTTGTGATAGCTATTCTATAACAGATGACATTTTATCGTTTTCCGATCAGTCAAATAAATAATTCCCCTTCCGTACGAAATCAGTTACGAAATCAGGTACATATACGCTTTTGCTCAGATTACGAGCTAAGTCCTCTTGCACCTGATTTTATTTTCGTTTTTATTGCACTCAAACTATAATATCAGCACATGGGCAGATTGACGAAGAAGAAAACGTTGAGCTCCATCATCGTAGCGAGGACGAGGAAGAGACCGTACATGACGAGACAGACGGCACCGACCCTTTTGTTGAGGACGAAACCGTAGAGGGCGGTCACGACGTAGAAGCCGATCACGCAGAAAATAATGGAGAGATTGCTGTAGACCAGGCCACCAGAGTCGATGACTACGTCAGCGCCGGTCATAGCCGATCGAATAGCCCAGGGTAGACCTAGACAGAGTAAAATGTCGAGGGTGTTGGCGCCAAGAGTGTTGCTCATTGCCATATCGCCGTGGCCTGAAATGAAGATAAACGAAATATTATGGGTTGATTTAGCTTGTTGCCATTTTAATTTTGATTGTATATTTTGAAATTTCATAGTTGAGTTATATTATTTCCTCAAATTCTTTATTTTTTTCATTCATTCGACAAATTTACTTATGATATCAAATCAAATAAAGACTGGTGCTACACATTCTTTTGTGTTCAAGATTTTTTGAATCACAAAAGATTTTTTAAACGTATAACGTCATAGGTATATTAAGTGAAGATAATATGAAATTCTATAATACTTCGAAAGTATACATTAGTATTTTTTCCTAAAGTGATTTTAATGAACAAATTACTCAACAAAAACCTTTAATTATTGCTAAGTTTAGTCACTTTCTTTGGTTCGATGTCCAAAAATAGATACTTCTTTTAGGAATAAAAGTTTTTATATCGCGTTAAAACAGTTTAAAATCACATGTTAAATATTTTGTCAATGAAGCTTAATAGATTTTAATGATAAAGAATAGTTAACTAAACTCTTATCATGTTGATTTGAAGCGATTCCTTTAAGAATTCACAATATTTGCATGTTCTATCTTTAAAGTGAGCTAAAAATATACCATTACTAATCAAATTTTTATAGAATACTTATACTATAGAAAATCCATAAATATAATGACAATTTTCAGTGACAATAACATTACATGCAATGGAAAATCCAGCTTTTCATAAAAACATTTTTAATTAATGATTTACACTCTGCTAGCTAAGTATAAATTATTTATACGTTTGATAAAGGGACATCACCTAACATTTTTGGAAGACGGAAAAAAACATGTTCAATTTAATCGTGCTAAGAAGTTGGTATGCGCTGTGCTAATATTTACCAATCATAATTTAATGAGTTACATTAGCTTATCAGTCACACGTGTAAATTCAAATTTGATAATACTAATTTGGTTTTCTTGCGGATTAAAACAGTTCTACATGAAATGAGTGACAGTGCCGGATGTAAGCACGTTGATAATAAGGTCGAGGTTGGGAAACTCCGGTTTCATTAAGCTTTGTCAGGATTTCTGTTTTACCATTTTCACATCTTGTTGCCACGTTCTTAGTTTATTAAACATATACTTATCTATATTTTTTTTAAATATGAAGCATAAGTAATTCAAGTAAGTATATTAGTTCAACTGATGCTTTCATATAATTTGGTATTGACACTAATGCTTATTTACTTTTTACGAATTTCATAAATGAAACCTAGTACTTTTCTTTACAACTTTAGATACACATGTAATACAAATAGCGATTTTAGCAAAGGTCAAAAAACAGAAAAACATCTGTTTCGAGAATAATACTCAATAAATAAAGGCATACTAGCAATCTTTTATCAATAAAATATACTGATGTGTACATTCCATACAAAGCAATGAACAAATTTCATCACCGAGCATTGAGCAGGGCGGGTATCAATGGAATCAACCCTTATTTATGAAACAAACATTCATTAAGTAATTTCACTGGAACCTGTAAACTCTCTTTCTCTTGCGATTAGTATATCGTACTAGATCATCATCGCGTTCCCTATAATCTTATCGCTCATTTCCCCAGACGCGTCCAATCAATCGTGCGATCGGCATCTCCGCGAACGCCTATCCAGATCCCACACGTGTACCAGAGAGGAACAAACATCGTGACGTAAAATTGCAAGAATATATATATATATAGAAAGAGAGGGAGAATCATATACGAGTGGTATAAGCACTAACCTTGTCGGGACAGTATCACTATTGATACCATCTCCGGTAGATTGCCACCAGCGGCAAGAAAGGTGATTCCCATGACAGAATCAGGGATGCCCACAGTGTCTCCGACTACTGTAGTCATCCAGGATACGAGGTAGGATGATATACCGATCCACACGACGCCCATGATGAAGGTTACAGGGTAGAACTTGCGCAGGCGTTTGTAGCGGCTATCCGGGATTGTGATGAAGAGGATGAATTTGAGAGGCCAGGTGAAGATGAAAGCAAATTGATCAAAGCAGCTCTTGCCCGACGGCCACGCAAATATCGTCTCTGAAATGTTGAAATTGATACTTTAGTTATTTTGCTATTTTTCAAATGGATCATTTGTAAAGATTCGCAATACTTTTAGAATAATTTTAGATTTATAGTTATCTTATTTATTAACCTACCATCATTGAATCTTTTTAAGCTACTCATGCTAGTAAATTTATGACCCACTTTACTTTTTTATTGCTAAAGCCGATAACCAGTCAAGTGATTGGTTAGCTGATTAATTATCTCAGAACTTTATTAGTAAAGGTACACTGTTATAGAAAACTTCCATGTATATAGATATACATTGTGTATATTTTGAAATGCAAAATGTAAACATAGTATGGATGGAACTATATATATATGGAAGTTTTCTTACAGTGTATATATAAAGAAATGCAACCCAAATAATTATATTATATCATTCGTTAGAAGGTATTAAGCAGTTTGTTACTTGATCATAACAGACACAATAATAGTTTCTATTCTTGTTCATTAATAAACGTATAAATTACAAGTGCAGTATATTGCTAATCATTGAACGATCAAGTTCAGATAAAAACAATTGAAAAGTAATCTGCAAATCTTTTATCAGGAATTTGTTGACACATCGATTTATAAAATAATTGATTAATTAGGAACCTTCATTATAATAATTACACAAACCAAAGGTTTCAATGACTCTGCATACAATTAAGTATGTGCGTCATTCATTTATCTAAAGTGTTATTGTTTTGCAATCTATTATCAAAATTATAAATTTGAAATAATGCTTTAAAAACTTATTTTTTTGTATTACTATTTATAAATATAAAGTAATTGGAAAAAAAAACTTTGCCAGTAAAACTTCATTTAAATTTAAAATCTTATGCCGACGTACTATATCTTTTTCGTCATCGCAAACTTCCATGTTCGTTAATTTGACCGATAACAGTATGCACTTACCTGGTTCCGTGTACACTTCAAGGTTTCCGTTGTGATTGGTGGTAGAGTCTCCATTTGACTGCGCCTTGATTTTGCTCAAACTGTTCCTATATTCTGTGACAAGTTCGCCATGGAAATACGGCTTGTAAGTTCCAAATGGCATCGTGTAATTTTCATGCTTTACTGCTTCTATAAGACAGTTGCATATTGTCAAAATTTCAAATATCATTTATGCAAATATTCCATTAAGTAGGCGTTAACAGGAAAATGTTATCGACACAGTTGAAGATCCGACATGCGACATAGCAATGGTTAATCAATAGTTCATCATTAAATTTGATACATAAGGAAAATTAATATTATTACATGCAGATTAACGTAAACGTTAACTGTTGTTAGAACCATACATGCCGAGTTGAATAAAGGCGATCTCTTTTAAAAGACGCTACTGAAAAACTAGAAATAATTATGGAATAAAAGCATAACGATGGTTACACAAGTTCACATACATCAATTAAGGAGGTTAAGTTGTTTGTGTGAAAATACAATTATTACAGAAAATTGAAATAGAAAAAGGTGACGTGAAATATTAAACTTTAGCGAAATATGCTGTAAATACGGTATTTGAAATGTAAATTGGAAAGTTGAGTAATAATATAATTGAAGGTAAGTTTAGCGGACTTCAATGAATTAAATTTTTTGATCCATTTTTTCATTGAAATCCATTAAACTTATCTCCTATTACATGATTTATGTAATCATTATTCAAAAATATTAGTATTTTTAATTTAAAATATCTATATTGTACGAATGAAGAGTTATAAAACATTTACATTTGAATTATGTCTAACTTAAGTACTGATATCGTTGATAAATAATTCTTAAGAATACTTGTTAGTAGTGGTATCTTAGAAGATTGCAAACTTATCAATTCTTACTAAATTGAAATGTTGATTAGATGCTTAATTGTAGTTCCCCAAGTTAAAATACAATAATAATAGTGTTTTTAGTTGACATACACTTACACTTTTACAAACAACCATTGAGTATAATTAGGATATTGCATGCTAGACAAATTTTAGTACAATTATTAAGACAATTACATTAGATACAAAGGATTAATAACAATGGTTTTTTTTCTTACCTGCTTTAGTATCAGTAGTTTCAGGATCTGTAGGTTTGACTTCAGAACTAGAGAAGAGTTTCTTGAATATCCTAACGATACCATCGTTAACGAACAAGAGGGTGAAGTAACTTGCGAATAGGAGAAGGAGGATCGTGGATTCGTACCAAGTGACTAGACCATCCCACATTACAAGGACCAAGACGCCGACCGAGAATGAATAGATGATACAGTCTCGCGAGAGAATGTGCCATTTTAGTTGTATGCCCTGTAAATTTATTTATTTTTTTATTTGTATACACCTTTGAAGAAATAATTTGTTTAATATTATGAGCTACATTGCTATTAAGAAAAATAATGAAAGACATCTACGACTTTGTAGTAATCAAGCACATTGATCAATAAATACTAAGAAATAGATTAATTTATATTAAAATGAACGACTATGTCAATGGCCCGACCTCTTAATTTTAACTTACTATGGCTTCTTTGTTTTGATTTGAAATTATGTGTGATTACCGCAATTAGCAGATTAATGTCTCTTTTTCAAATGCTTTACGTGTTGAGTCACATATCCATATGTATAAGTCTTATCAGACGTGATTCACTCAATTTAATACATAAAGATGTGTTTCCCATATTACTTAGGAGACTTCCAACTCTTTTTTGCTGGAATCTCCTCGAGATTGTAAACAGACTGGAGATTATAAACAAACCATAAAGCAATCTTCTACGTCGCGTGTTCCATTCACTCGAAGGCCAAAAGAAACCAGATGAAACAGACAATAGCTGCATTATAACGTACCTGTGCAGCGAAGAGAGCACCAACGGCTGGAGTGGCGAACGTGTTGAATACAGCACCACCGACGACTGTGCCAACTCCCAGATCCGATTCCGTCAAAAATGTCCCTACGACATTGACGAACAATTCAGGAAAGCAACTGGCTGTAGCCAAAAATGTTGCACCGGCTACGTCAGCACTGATTCTTAGGTCTGCACAAATACAGTCCAGAGATGGGAGTAGATAATCGTTGCACACATAAGCGGTCAGCAGAAAGCAGTATAATCCAAAGAAGACGTGAAATATCACTGCTCCGTGTTGACGCTGTTCCAGAGTGAACAGATCCTCTGGGAAGTCTTCTATCGAATGAGGTGCACAAGTTTGATTGTCCGACGATACGGTTGTCGATGACGAATTGTCCAATGGTGGTTCAGTGTTAAATATGTTGTTGTCATCGTTATCTGTAATGGATAGATGTGACCTGGAGTTTATTACATAGTTTGGATGCAGAGATAAGTAATCGATGAGTAGCGATAATTGACAGACTATCATGTATGAGATAGACGAATGATCTAGAGTTTACTGCGGATCAGTAGTATTCAGGTTATTTTTAGTTCTGTTAGAGAAAGTAGAACAAGGAGGGACAACTGTGAGAAAAAAAACAGAAATTGCGATAATATAGCGAACAGTCAAAAATTTTTTTTTAAATTCTCTAACCAAAATTAATTATTGCAAGTAAGTATTATAATTATGATGCTGGACTGTACAAATCTTTGAAAAAGTTTCATATTTTTCTATGGTAAGGAGAATTTTTATGGCGCTCTGTGCTGTGCTCGAGTGATATCTTTTATAACTAATACATTTGAAATGTAATACGTAATAAAATCAACTTCATCAACACTTTAACAAGAAATGTTGATATTAATTTAGAAGAAACATTAATCAGAGCGTTAATTTCTTCAGAATACGAAAATATGTGCTTGATTCAATGCTAAGAAAAAAAATGACTTACAAGTATAAAATTGCAATAGTAGCATTCATAACACATTAATACCTTTTATCTTACTGTGGTATAGCAAGTTAAATGACATTAACTCATGGATTAGGAACATGCATATATTTATTATTGTAATTTGTCAATAAAAAATGTATGTGTTTGCATCTGTTTAATGAAAAGTAAAGCATCTATAACTTTTTCACTCAATTCCCATGTCGTTTCATTACAGAATTCATTATAATGTCTAATGTCATGGAATTTAACGCCTATAAACTCTTTTTCAAGAGTTGTTATTAATTTTCTCAATACTTAAACATTTACACGTGCAAGTCCACGCGATAAAACGAGCGGAAATTCTTTTAAATGTCAGTAAGCATAGATGCACGTAGAACATATTAAATATGAGTATAACGATGTAACACTGTTCATGCATCTTATCTCGCAAACTTCGATTGCTTTTTTAACTTTCTTATCGGTTAGCAAGGTAAATTTATTTTTGATTGAAGGTATTCCCGAATGCTTTGAATAGTTTTGTCCTGACTTATATAGAGATTATTGTTCTAAATATACGGAATGAGAAGAATTCGATGCTATAAAAATTCGATTTATAAAAAAATGAATAAGTCAAATGCTTTGTAATATTAGATACAATATATAAACTTATAATGCTTTATAACAACTGAAAAAACTTTATAAAGAAATGAGAAATACTTTTAGACTAATTGAACAAGTTTTAAAATTTGTCAATAAAATAATTATCAAAGAAGACGTGACAGTAAGAGAAAGTTATTACAACAATACACTTTTGGATAAGCTGAGAAAAGTAATTATTAGCATTATAATTTTGTCGCTATATGCAATGAAATTATTGCATTTATTCAAGCTATCGATGACTGATCAAAACATACAGTAGAAATGTAACGTTCGTAGCTTACTGTTTGTTTTAATTTCGCGTCATGTTTATTTCGTAATGATACTACAAGAATTTAATTGACTTAATTATGGTAAGAATTATGAATGAAACAACACATTGACTCATCAGCAAAAAAATCTGAGCAACACGCAGCGGAATGCAAAGAGAAAAATTAACGAAACGTACGTTTTAGCTGGTTATGTTGAAAGAAATGGCATTCAGTATGCACTAATGAATATTTCAAATCACAGGTATTTCCCAGTCTATGATAACCGGTCGGTACACACATATATATAAATATATTTTTATCTGACTTTCAAGCACATGCTTCAATTTAAAATATACAACATAGTAATAAATTGCGACATTGGTCAACGGAAGCACGTGGTAGTTTAAATTTCGTAAGTCAACAGGTGACCACGTTAGATATTACGTTTGGTAAACCAGACAAGTAAACTTTGTATAACCAATGAAATTCAATGATTCCGCGAACGCGCAGGTTTTTTTTTTCATCATTGAAACATATACTGCTTTAATATACACGGAATTTATGTGTTTTTCATTCACGCTCTATTTGTTGTCGCCTTCGCGGATATGACAGTGCGGAAACTGCAAATTACTTTTAATTATACATTAACAATAATAATAATAACAATAATAATAATAATAATAATAACAATATCTAAAAATATCAAATTATTATTTTATTAGAATATTTGTTTATCATTTTTATTGTCATTGGTTGTACAAGTAAAAAAACTGTTTTTCCAAGGAAAATCTCGGCAAAACAATTTCAAATCATGTAATGAGATAGAAAAGGACTTTAACACTTATAATTGAACTGATTTATTAAGTATTCCAAGATTATGAGAAGGTTATTAAAGGACACAAAATACCGTACGCTCGTTAATATAATTTACACAAGTCATTTATGCATGTAGTTATATGTATATATGCCTGTGGAACGTTCAATATCAACATCACAATTAATGTTTTAGACAGTTTAGTTCGGTCTAATTACGGCCATTCAATCAATTATTACACATATTTGTTCTGGATTATTTTGAAATGTTGTTATTTAAGAATATTAATCCAAATCAGATTATTTACTTTAAAGTTCTTAGTGAATTACATCTTTAAACGACGAGGAGCTCGTTACGTGTTATTAAAAAATAAACAATGTTCATTGTTATATACTCATCCTTAAATATTTTATAATTTGAGCGTAAATGGTAACGTCAATAGTATCTTTAATTAGAACGTCATTAGTTGAATAGCATTACATCTAATTGTTACTTTTCTAATTTTAACACGCAAGAAAGGCGACGTTAAATGGTTTTCATGTATTAAATATTAACGTAAGGCCTTTGCATGGTCACTTATTTTTTAATTCTTATATAGATACAATAACAACATGTACATCAATTCAAGAATGTTTTCTCTGCAAAAATTAATTAGTGTACGATGTATAACAAATTCAAACCTCTATTCAACTTAAAATATATACTAAATTGTATTTTCCTCTAAAAAAAACTTGTAAATACATTATAGATACAACATTTCGAAGTTTAGAATTTTTTAAAGCCATTTTTACTTTCCAAAATTATTTTTATTACGTGTATTACTAATATATGTAAAATACTTAACTCTTTGAACACTTTCAAATTTGAATATCGTCATAAGGTTTTCATACGGTAAATTCGTGTATTGGTACCACGAATATTCTAATACATCATCTCGCTTAGAAATTCTACCTTGAAACAAACAGGTCTTTTCACATTTTCATACATGAATCATTATCTAAATGTCATGTCAATGGAAAATTTAACTTTTACTATCATTCAAACGATTTCTACTCTATAGTATACGTTGACAGTCATGTCGACAAGTAAACCTGCTCCCATGTAAACAAATATGTCGTAATTATTGCCTCCTGACTTGTAATGATGAAATAAAAAGAGCCCACACTTCACGAATGGAATGTTATTTTTACTATACGAAATAAAAAAAAACCATCACTTATCATAACGCGTACACCAGACAAGAACGAACAAAAGAAGAAAAAAAAGAAAAACGCCTTAACCGCACCTACCCGCACGTAATATATACATATAAAACTTCTCGAAACACACAGACAATGGCCATAATAATAGATTTACGGCGTAATTTCCAAAAAATGAATGCAATAAAAATGCAATTAACATGAATCACTCATCAAATCTCTTACCGCTTTTAACGATAATAGTGTGCGCCTCTGCCGATCCAACGCTATACGCGAGCACAAAAACAAACAGCAGCAACAGCAGCAGAATCAGCTTACCACCACGGGGTGGAACACGAAGGGATGTACCCATCGTGTATTCAGCATATGGAATCCCTTTCGGATTCTCTTCTTCTCTTAACAACTTCAAGAAGAAATAAAAATACAAAAAAAAAAGAAAAAAGAAGAACACACCCGCACTCTCACGTATCGAACGAACAACTATATAATAACTCTCGATAAGAACAGCGTCGCGTCTCGCGTCTGGCGTCCGCCGCGCGACTGAACGAAATCGTGCGGTACCCCTTTCAGATCTATCACATATCCACACGCGCGCGCGTGCTGCCGCATTATACTGTCTCTCTCTCTCTGTCTCTCTTTTCCACCTCCGTGGTCTCCCCTCCGCCTCTCTGCCACCTGTCCTTTTTGTAATCTGTAATTCTTATATAGACGCACTCGCGAACGCGATCGCGCGCGCGAGAACGCGAGAACTGTGTGTATATGTGAACGTCTCGCGCTATTGCCTCTTGTCCTCGCGCGCGCTCGCTATATGAGCGTGTGTATAATATGTGCGCTATGTCGCTTATCGAGGTGGAGGTATATAGCCGTGATGAAAAAAAAAGCAGCAGCAGCAACGGTGGATTTGTAGTAGTAGTAGTAGTAGTAATAGTAGTAGTATATTACAGAGATAAGTTAATGAAAATTGTCTTTGAGAATGCGCGTCGCTGCCGCCGCTGCCCCGCGGTCATTATAGTATCGCGGTGAGTTTACACACGGTCCCGCGGCTTTCCGCGTTTGTGAAGGTAAAGTATAAATATAATGTATACGTTGGAGAAGAGAGACAGCTAGAATATGTATATATATATATATAGTTCTTTGGTCGTAAGACTTGATACGATATATTATACACACGTGATTTTGGGTTTGGCATGGTGAGAAATGGTGGGAGGCGGATATGTGTAAGAATTATGAAGAGGAGATTTGATTTCTGAGAGGAGTCGTCATGGTTACGAGATGATTAGACGCGGAGGAATTACGCATGATATTATAGAGTTCCGATAAATGGTAATGTGGTTTGGCGAACTTTACAGAAGTTTTGTCGAAATTGTTACAATGATGTGTGGATGCGTTTTTCCTTCATAAATTATCTATAAGTGCGTATACATGCCAAATTAACGTTAGTTTATTCTTTTACGTGCTACTGATATTTCAAGGAAGTTTTGTCGAAATTAATAAAATTATGTGCATGCGTTTTTCCTTCATAGATTATCTAGATGCGTACATAAATGCCAAATTACAACGTCAGTCTATTCTTTTACGTGCTACTGATATTTCAAAGAACTTGTTTTCTTATTTAATAACTAACACTTGTAAGTGTATGGTAAGTGTTTGGAATCAGAATTATATTTTTCATTTTCAGTACATATTAAAACTGTTAGTAACTGATATCTCAATATAATTCAATTGTTTAAACTTTTCAAAAGCATCATTTGTTACTCAAACTGAAACGTTCAGTATTATAGAATTAGAAATTATAAATGTTTTTATATTATATAATAAATAAAAATTCTTTCAAAATTAGAAATATTTGGTTATACATTGTTAGAATTTTAGAGAGAAAAAAGAGAAAGACAATAATTAGCACCTATAAATCTGTTCATACGTTGAAGTAATTGCCCCGTTGAGTACAGATCTAAATTAGTATTATAAACTTTATTGCATCTTTCGCGCGGAGTATATGGAGCGAGAGCGATGGTTTTACTGTGGAATTTCAAGACTGTTCCGTAAACTTGTATAACCCGTAACATTTAGTTATTAAGAATATTAAACAGATCTTTTTAATTGACTCAAAACAAGTTAAAGATTTGAAATCTAATAATAATGCATAAAAGTAACAAGATTTTTCTTCTAATTAGTAGATTTTTTTTATAATTCAATTCTAATTAATTATATATGTTTATTTATTACATTATTGCTTTTATAATGCCAATGAATATTTCTAATTTTTAATATTTCTATTGCCAATAAGAAAAACATTATGAGAAATAAATAAAACAATTACTAAAAAGTCATATTAAAAATGTTAAATTATTCCTTGTATGTATCTTTATATCTTTTCTACATTTTTTAACAAATAAAAATTGCAAATTGTTATCAAAAAGCTATTTTGCAAACAATTACAGCATAAGTACAATTTTTTCTGAGCTTTACCAAAAACTAAGTTTCATTTTAAAACATTATTCTTACATAAAATGATTATGAAAAGAACGTTTAGACAGCAAATAGTTGTTTGCGGTACATACTAATAAAATGTAGTACTTTACTTCGCGATACTTTTTTAGACGCAAACACCCGTAAGATAAAGCTTAAAAGTATAACTTAAGCAAAATTTATGTGAAGTTTAAAGCATTTTGCGGTTATCTTTTATATTTTACTTTCGTGATATTGAAGCAATTCTAGTACTCAAATTGGCTATAATATTTCATCGAAAGTCGTAAAAAGTCAATAAATTATTTTCGATCTATCATAAAATACATGTATTTATAAAATATCATTGAATCCTCCTATTGAAAATCAAGAAGGGACTATTTGAGGTCACTTTGTTACGACTCTACAAATTATGAGAAGGAAAAATAGATATGCTAATATCTGTAACACTATTATCTATGGATGAGATCATGAAATAAATTTAAATTATTCTTTTACGCAACACACCCAAAATGCTTTGTTTTGTACCTTCTTTTAAGCTATAGAGGATTTCAAATTTGTTTGATTTTATATGTGACTCACAACTGAGTTATTGTTCAGATGAAATATTGATAAAATAGATAAGTGAACAATAGAAACATATTTTCTCATGAATTTACGAATTACGTAGTACCAGAGTCTGAGCGAAAAAAAGCCTCAATAAGCGATTTCCACAAGATAAGTAGCTGATATATGGCTGAATTTATTGATTATCCACTTAATTTCCGAACAATAATTTTATAAATTACTATTTATTTATTTATTTATTATAAATTTCTAAATAAATAAATAAATAAATAAATTTATTGTAAAATTCTGCGATATCTGTACACTATAACTATTTGGGTTATCGGACATATGCGAGCGAATTAGGAACAACTTCTATTAATTAGATTTCACATCACGTAATTCCAATCTATATTGCATGCACAATAGTAATCCAATGAAATAGAAAAACAAAAATCTGATTGCTACAGATGCTTTATTGCCACCACATGACAGGGTTACATAAAGTACAACTGATTTATGTTTAAAGAAATTTTTTATAAATTATATATTCTAAAAATTTTTATAATTTAAACATTTCTCTGGTAATAATATTAACCGTATTTATTAGTTAACTTATATTTATGACTAAAAATAATATTCTACTTTAATTCAATAATGAATCGAAAGTATAAATTTTGGCAGTATATTTTCTAACATTGATATTGGCAACACAGAAACTACGAAATATTATTAATTTTCTGCTTTGGTTTACTAATTCTCGAAAATATTACACAATTTATTTACCTTTATTAATTTTAGAATAGTATTTTTTTATTTTTATTTATGTATAGTGATACTCTGGTGGAAATCGAAACCATTTTATAGCTAATCAATGACCATTTTTACTAGTACTGTCTATAAAATGGGAACTTCTCTTGTCCAGTTTCCAGCTCCCGATGAAACGATTTTTCTCCCATTATTTGACCATTTAATGGATTGAAAAATAGACCGAGTTTTTCAAAGACAAGCACAAGCTCGTTCTTGAGTATTTTAAAGGTATTAAAACTGATCAGTTTCTTTAATCTGAAAATGATGAGAAAGACAGAATCAGATGGAGAAATAAAAATTTGGCTGAATTATTCATAGAATGAGCACAGCAAATGATTTATTAGTTAATGATATTTATTTATATTTCGGTAGGCTATCCAATGACCTTTAATACTCTTTCATCAAAGATAAAATTAGTAAGTCAAATACGAATATTTTGTTATTACGTCAATCTAAGAAATGGGCATATAATGGGAGAAAAATCGTTTCATCCAAGTGATTAATTAGCCAGTTTTACTAGCCATTTTCTAACTTCTTGGCCATTTCATATAGATGAATTTCTACCAGGGTTTGATCAGATAAAATAATTACTTTATGTCGAAAGTGACAGGGTAAATTTATTTTAAAACGAAAGAAAAATATGTTAATCCGATCGTTGATAGTTTTTTCTTATAGCGATGCGTTTATACCATGACGTTGCAAATCGATAGCCAAAATTTTCTCTCGTAATTTTCATATTTGTCTTAATACGAAATTTAAATAATAATTTCTTTTACATACTATGAGATTACTTTTTTCATAATTACTTTATCTATTTATGTAAATCAATCACTGTGGTAAATAACCTAGTCTAAAACCAACTCACTCCAGATTAAATATTAAACGTGTTTTGTAACTCATATAAATTAGTTCCCAGTGCAATCGATCTCTTCGAGTGCTATGTCTCAATCATTTATAATAATTCGATTTAATCTCAGGTGTAATTACATTACACCTAAATTATAAAAACTTGATAAATACATGAACCTGTAGATTGCAATCATTTCTACAAATTCGGCTTTGAAAAGTGGGTGCATTTGCGTCAAGAGTAAAAAAACGTGATCGACGACAAACATCGCCGTTGATTATAGATTCAAAATACGCATCGATCAATACTGGCTTTGTATATGCAATTGATAATTCGTTAAGAAGTAATTCTTGTGAACAATTCGTGCGTACAAGTTACCAGTACACACAATAATTTTAACGATTAAAGTGAATTTAACGTCATACCTATAGCTATTTATAATTTCTTCAATATAAATTGTTATATAGATTTGTATAATCTTATTGATATTCCAATCCGTAAAAACTGCTTTAATTTTTTCATTAAAATATATAACCATACAGTTACAGAGTTTGTTTGATTATTTAAACTAATAATTATAAAATAAATAAAAAGATAATAAATAAAAAGATAATCTGATCTTTTGGTTAATTAGTATAATATTCATTATAATAAATTAACTGATAAAAAAAACTGGCTTCCAAAAGATTGACCTACTTAATTGTAGAAATATAAGTAGATAGAAGACGAATCCACTCAAACATAATTGATTGATTTTTATTTTAATTCCATACGAAGACTCAAATATATTTTTAAATTAAATTCTCTTATATATTCAAAGTAACATAGTGTTACGGCTTCCATCCGTAACAATAGAAATATTTTATAATATATTATTGTATTCCAATCTGAATATCATAGAAGAGTCCAATATTAATATCAATATTAAAATGAAAATAACATTTTCTGTTGATTTAATGTCATTTTTATTTTTCATAAATATTTTATAACTGTCTGAAGTCCTCCTTATGAATCTTATGTAGATCTACATTACTGTGTTAATGAACACTTCGTGCGTAATGTGCTGGAGGCCGTGAAAGATAATAATTATAGTTCAACAGTTCAATATTTCCCAAAATTAATATTGAATATAGACGTTTTCTTTTAAAATTTGTTTGTCTGATACAATTAAAATACCAATATCGTATGAGATGGCGATCGTATTCGCAATTTAGATGTATCTTGGTATTTGACGTCTTTTAATATCTTTCCCACTTCACAATAATCTAATATAACAGGAACTTTTTCCTCAAGATTTTCGAGGAAAAGAAATTTTAATAATAATTAAATCATGCAAGCCGTTTTCTCTTATTTGTAGTTTACTATCATATGAGATTGATCGGCCGATCTACGGGATTTCGTATAAATTCAATTCGGTGATCACGTTCATATTTTTGCGGGAATTTTCCTCGTCGGAATAAGTGGTCATTGAAAGTTTAATCTAGTACTAAAAATTTGTAAAATGAAAATAAGTAACCAAAAATTATCAAAATTTTACATAAGTCATAAAACAAAACTTTGGGGTTTTTGTAGTTTTTGCGATTCTCAATTAAGCGTGTGTAAATATGCGTATGATTATTCGAATTTAACTCTGAAATTAAAGCACATTTCTTTACCTATTTTTTTTTTTTTTTTTTTTTTTTTTTTTTATGAAAAATTTGTTGTACTATAATCATCAGTTATTGTTTTACGTTGATTATTTGTATGTTTAATATCTATAAAAATAATTTATGAAAAGTTAAAATCATGACACAAGGTCGTTTTTCGCCTATTTTTGTCGCATATTGTACATAATATACAAAATGAAAAAAGTAATTACATAATTTGGGATCGAGTGAGGGAAACTTTTGTATATAGCATTAAATATTGTACACGAAGAGAAATTTCCTAGTAAATTTTACCAGTGGGCTTGGTAATCAAGGGACAGAGCGCCAAAATCCAAAAATTACCAGTTTTTCTAGTAAAATTTATTAGAATTATAGTAGAATTTTACTAGAAAAACTGGTAATTTTTGGGATTTTGGCGGTCTGTTCTTGATTTTACTAGAAAATTTCTCTCGGTGTAATGTATATAAGAAATAATTGCACACTAATTACCAGCGTTTACGATATGTGATGGTATCGGACAGCTATTATATATATTAGATATCATTTTTTTCAACGTATTTCGTGTCTGATATTTTAAATACGGAATTTGTTATCTTTGACTTCTTGCCTCCTTTTTCAGTTAATGTAGTATTTATATAAACCGTTTGTACTTTTTTTAAGTAGTTAGAAAAATTAACTGATAGAACCTTTTGATGGTAAAGTATATGATTAAGGTGATGTGACATACCAACATAATTTTAGAATTTGAATATCATTTGCAAATACTAATGAACTTATTCCAAATTTTTTTTAAGTATAGTATTTATATATACGGAGCGCCTAACAGTTTTCTGTTTTTGAAAAAAAGAAAATAATTAAAAATTATTTAGTTAAATAAAACCCGTGATGTCGGTAAGTAGGAATCTGTATTCCTAGAATTTTCATCTATTTGAAAAAGAGCATATCGATCATGGAATTGCTGATAGAATCAGTAAAAAAAATTTCTGAGTATAGTATTTAGATATACGGAGCGCCTGACAGTCTTGATTTTCCAAATAAATGTTCGAATTTTATTAAATTAAATAATAAAATTAGGTTATTTTTCGGTATCAAATGGCCTTAAGAATTAAACAATGAATCTTATGCTCAGCACAAGTCACTTTTCTAGAGCCCAGTTTTGACCGTGGGTAAATTCATTTTTAACTTTAGTTAGTATGTATCAATCATACATTATAATAATGATTTTTTAATTTTTGTATTAAAATGACAATTTAAAAATTTAGATAATAATAATTAAGACGTAATGTTCTACCATATTTGTAAAACATTTTGAAGTGTATTTTTCTATTTTGAAGATTTTTATAGCACAAGATCGAAACATTATTTCCCGTGGTAGAGTATATCTTTAAAATTATTTGCACATTTCATATTCAACTTCATTTTATTTCTAATGTTAGATCTTTCTTATATATTACATATTGGAAGAAAACTATTTTTTATAAAAAATGAATAAAAAATATTCTTTTTTGGTATAACTCGACTGTATTATTGTACAGTAATTGAGAGGTGTTGAAATTTCATTCTTGTATAAGTATAGTTCAAAAACTTTTTAAATTATAAATACCAAAAAAATAAATGGTTTAGAGAAATAATAGTAAAGTTTAAAATAGCTTAATTGTAGTAAGTATTGAAATGTCATGTAAAAAATAGATGGCAGATATATGAAGTGCAGTGAGTTAAGGGAATCAATAAAAAAAAACACTTTTGCCATGTTATGCGAGTTTATTTATGGACCTTTAATTATTTGTTGTACAAACAGCAGGCGCAAGCACTTATGAGAATTCTCATTTCCGATTTTCACAATAAGTAGCCTAGTGGTGTGTAATTGAAAAATCTTAGTTTGACAGGAGACATACATATTAAATCTGATGGATTTTGTCTTCTGTAGAAATTTTAAATGTGGTCTTGGAAGATACAAAGGAATATATTTTCCCTTTAAAATATGACAATGAATTAGCATACTAATTTGTAAGATCGACAATACTATAATAATCAATTTTATTTTGTTCACAAAATAATTTACATCTTTTAATTATTTTAAAAGGAAGTAGTAAAAATAAGTTAGACAAAATAAGTTTTAGGAAATATAATATTAACATTCAAATTGAGTTGGTAATTTTTGCAACGAGTTTTATTGCATTTCATTTTTAATAAAACAAAAAAGTTGTGAAATATTATTTGTAATGTAATAAAAATATTGATAATTATTAGGAGTTTGAATATTATTTTATACTTTGAAAGGCACTGCAATCAACGGAAAATGCATTATCATGCGTCAATATATATATATATATATATATATATATATATATACACACTTGTATATATTAGGAGTTGTGTTTTGCTTTCGTCTCACGCATGTGGCTAAAGTCTAATATCCTAGGATATATTTTAGATCGAAAGTGAAATGTAAAGAATAACCACAAAGTATATATCAATATTTTGAAAAGCTCAAATGGATATTATTGAATGTATTTTATGAAAATATCCATGAGAATTGAAAAAAAAAATGAATTACATTTAATTTTAAATAATAATAATGATAATAATAAAAAAAAATAATACTAGCAAGAAGAAAATTAAGAAAATATACACATTTTAATAAAATTTAGGATATTTTTAATTCCGAAAAACAAACGATAACTATATCTTATTTTAATTTTCTTTTTAGTGAGTAGAACTGTCTAATTTCTTATATAATTTTTTATTATAATACAATCATTAGTATATTCGATTTAGTATTACTATGTCATTAAATTATATGCATTAAATAAAATAGTTTTAGTATGTGGCTTGTTATCCTCACTTATTGGTAAGAATTTGTCGAAAACAATGAGTCGTTTTAACTCATTCACGCTTGTTAGTGTAAATTTGGCCTGATGAGGTTGACACACCAGTCAACGAAACGTCGTCAACCACAAATATTTGTATTTTTATTTTATTTTAAAGAAATAAAAAACATCATGACCTCTGTCAGATCAACAAATTCTTAGCAATCAAAATAGTTTTAAACTATTGTAGTAAAGTCTAAAGAGTTGTATGTAAATAATTAAAATGTTTTAATCATAATACAGCTTTCTGCTTATAGCTTAGATAAATAATATAATTTTAAAAAATTTTATAAAAGTATCTTTTACAAAATTTTTTGCTCAAAAACCATTTTGTGAGATTAAAATTTATATTTAATTCATTTTTTGTATTTGAATCATTTGATATGTCATACAATTCATTTCAAACGTATTTATTGTTAAATTATGATGTTTGTAAAATTTTAATAATGAAATACATTTAATAATTTTGACTTTATTCACATAATATAGATCACTTTAATGTCTATGAAGAGTATAACTTATATTTTAATACTTATTTATCACATCACGTTTGTTGATTTCTGAATAATTGATTGATAAATAGATATTTAAATAAAAAAAAAACAGTTGTTAATAAAATATTTGTAATAGGGAGCACTGACATGTACTTATTTGTGCTTCTGAATTAATTTGGCACCTAAGTAAGTTTTAATTTTAAAATAAACTGGAACTTTATATTCTTAAAATGCAAAATTGTATAATTACTTTAACCATATACATCTGAGATTCTGTATTATACAAGTGTTTTATTGTTTTCAATATGAAAAGTCCATTAAAAGTTTATAATATTTTGTGCAAATAACGAAAATATAATTTGTTTCGATATAATTTTCAAAACATGACGAATGATAAATCACTCATAAATTAAATTCAACGCATATATCATTTTATACAATTTGTAAAAATATTTTAAAAAGTATAAGGAATACTATTATTCAATTCAAAATATTTGAATGTAAAACAATACAAAAGACTATTTAGATATATAACATTTTGGATTCTCTACAATAACTTAATGCATTTTCTCTTAGTACATCATCTGTCAGACAATGGAGTATACATTTTTTGTAAAAAAAAAATACAAATTACAATGTACAGGAGACTCGCTGACAGTGTGATACGAGGAGTCACTTGATATTATGGATTGAGAATTATTTAAATATTGCACAGGTCTTATTTAGCTACTTCTTTTTTTACAGGCGCAGTTTTTCCATAAAAGGCATCTCCAAATAATCCTAGGAAAACTAAAATCGTGGCTGCCCACTGTCTTAAACATAATGAATTGCCAAAGAATACAACAGAGGCCAGTACAGTGAAACATTTTCTAGTGGTTGTAGCTATTGAACAGGTCAAAGGACCAAATTCAGAAACTGTCAGGAATATGAAGTATTGTCCTAGTGCACCACATATCGATAAGGATGTGAGATGCTGTAAGGCTATCGGATGTCTATTCAAGAACCTGACGAAGCCCAAGAATTCTCCCGAGAAAAGAATGACAACACCGCTGACTGCTGCAGACCATAAATTCATTTGAAGCATCATGTGGCCAGATTTGGTTTTGTGTTCAGCTCGCATTTTATCTTGCACTGCACTAGTTAATCCATCCATTACCAAGGAAAGAAGTAGCAGAACTTGTCCAAAACCCTCTCCTTCTACTTTCTTCGAGGGAACATTATCTTTGTACATGAAAAGCACTACTCCAGTTACAATCAGTGTAATAAAACAGTATTTTTTGAGCGGATAACTCTGAAAAAAATATATAAAATTTTAATAAGAATTAAAATACAAACATGGTTTTCTTATAAAACATAATCAAATAAATAAAAAAAAAACATATTGACAAGTAAATACTCAATTTAAAGTCAAAATTATTAAATTTCAAGCATAAAAAAATCGTGGATTCACCTTTCCTCCTAACAGTACACCTAGAATCATAACTGGAATAGGTTTCCCAGCTTTGCCAATCACCTGAGTTGGATAATTGACAAATTGTAGTGCCATGTTACTGCAGACCATAGCCAGAAGATAGGTAAGTGCACAGGTAGCATAATACAAAGTCTTCGTTGTGTCCTCGCCCTGCTTCATCACAGTTACTAGCAGAAGTTTGGCAAAGAGGCAGTTGACAAGACATTGCACAAACACCAGTGCGAACATATAGGTGAACTTCTCTTTGCTGTCACCGTCCACATATTCACCTCTGGTGAGTTTCTCCTGGAGGATGGCGAAGTACGAGTAGCACACGAATATACCCGCCGCGCAGAATATCAACTTGCCTACGCTCGGCTGCGTCATTTTCACTCAGTTCTGGTCCCTTATTTCAAATTTAATTCTCGTCTCACCGTATACTCATGCTGAACCACGAGGCTTTCGATAAGGTGTCAAGAGCGGCCGGGACTGCTGACACAGCTGGTGCGCGGTGTGTCGGGCGACGTCGAGAGTTTGATGCGCGACGCGTGTTTACAGTGGTCAACGATCCACGTTGCCACACGTGAATGGGCGATTTGGAGCACGGCATAGCAGAAGGCGCAAGGTGCGCGCGAGTAGTCGCACCGGCGTAGATGATAACCGAGACGCCACCTCGCTGCGATTCCACGAATAAAAAGCACTTGACGTGTGTAAGAGATTGTGGATTATTCATTCATGGCAGACGGTCTAGGTATGCCAGAGTATCAATGGCTTTTATGACGCTATACGACAATAATTACGAGGGAGAGTGATTCCACTGCAAGGTGTGTCCCCCAACCGAAATATTCACGCTGGTCGCGTCAGTGGCTTTGTTTACGGATTAATGATAGATTTTCGTTGATAACGCGAGATAGGTGAGTTTGTGCTGTTTTACTCTAAGTTTTCTTAGCTGGTAGCAAAAATAAAATAGTGAAATGGCGGGAGAATAAAATAATGATTCAGTGACTAATTCGTGCTGAGGTGTATAAACAGTGCATTTGGGTGGTACCAGTGTGACACATTCAAGAATGTTTAATTAATTACTTGAATTAAAGGCATAAAATTGTGATTTTAGGACTAATTTTACTCGATTTTGGCGAATAGATAATCTCATAAACAATATTTTTAGTTTTTATATATAAATAGTTTATTGTTTTGTGGTATTTTATAAAATTTTGGGTTATATGTGATTAAAGGCATAAAGTTATGATTTTAGGATTAGTTTTACTCGGTTTTAGTAAATAAATAATATCATAAGTAATATGTTCAGTTTTATATATAAATAGTTTATTGTTCTGTGATATTTTATGAAATTTTGGGTTATGTGATTACGAAAGATACCTAATTGATACTTTTTGAAGTAGATAGAGTTTAATAAATAGAATTCTTTAATATGATATTAATGGAATTGGTTTATGTGTTACAGGTAAATTAACACAATCATGAATTATGGAAAAAAGTCGCCCAGTATGGGCACACCTTCAGTGTATTCTCATGTCACGACTCGGAGTAGTGCAAACCTCAGATCGTCAAGATCAGTCAAAAGTGTAAAAATACCTTGGTATCAAAAACGATTACTAACAAATGCACTTTTACTCGACATTCAAAGAGGAGCAATGTTTGTGGCCATATACTCATTTGTAAGATAATAATATATCAAATTATATTATTTCTATTATTTTTCAATTTCAATTTTGAAGTATTTTAATTTTCTATTTATTGTTTTAGTTCCTGGCACTTTTTACAATTTTTACATCTATATTTGATATTTATTGCTTGTCACAAGCAGCACCAGGATCAATACATTATGGTTATTACTTGGTTTCTTATGAATTTGTTTACGTAGGAAATCGACACGGTAAGTTTAATAGAATCTTAGAAATAGTAATTCTTAGTCTTTTAAATAATTTCTTGTATTAATTTTACAAAACATTTATTTGTAGTTCGAAATGGTCTTATCGTTGCTGCACTGTTCTCAATGCTTGGTGGAATGGTAATTCTCGTAACATCTGTTATGTTGATTAGAGCTTTGAGAAAGGAATACGAAAAGAAAATGGTTCCATGGCTCTACAGTTTTGCTGCATTCACTCTCTTCAGATTATTGGCTTTCTTATTCTTCAGCATTGTTAACGATTTGATCTTCGGATATAACATAATGATGTGTCTTTTATGGATAGTATTTTCTGCTCTGTCACTTTATGGATGGTTAGTCGTATACTCACTGTATATTGAATTAAGTGATTTGACAAGATTAGAAGATTTAGCTCATTTGAGGGTAGGTTTTTTTAATTTGATTTTTTTCTTGCAATACTGTTCTAAATAAATTTATTAATAATTATTATCTTTCTGCAGATTGGAACAATGCAATCTTTGAATGCCTCAACCACTCACTCAATTGCTGGATCTCGGCCTACTACTCCACACAGTACAGTCTCAACAATGCCAGTAAATTAAGTCTGAGAGCTAAAATTACGTTTTTAACTACATAGATATTGCTGAATTTCGAGAAATTTATCAATTTTCTAGAACAAAACATGAATCTCATACGAGTAATCTAAACTCAAGCACTATTTAAAATGTACTTTGGAAAGTGAAAGTGCCCAATCATTAGAATTTTTAGTTTGCTTCAAAAGTGATCAGCATCCTTTTTACTGCAAACGATTTATCGATATCGTTTATACAATTTTAAGACTGGAACAATATTTACCATTAGTGCCTTGGTAAATACTGCCAAGCATGTAAAGTTGTAAACGTCTCCGTCCATTTACATTTTTTATTATGTAATTTAGAAGTATTGGAAGTGAAAATTGAGCATCAAAAGATACGACTTCAAATCGTAAATAAGTGTTCAAAACTGCCGAAAACTTTGAAATGTTTACAAATCATATAAATCAAGAATGCATGATTTGTATACAGTATTATATTAACACTACGATATTTTTTAAGAGTGTATCAAATATCTTCAAGCTAATCCAGAATGCTTGAAATGTTTTAGTTATAGTACTGGTTTACTTTGTTATGAACAAAGTGTTCAAATTCACATGTTGTGTAAAAATACTTTACAAACGGATTCCGTCCAATTTTTAAGATATTATTTTATCTGTTTTGTATTGTCTTATTTTTAAATTTTACTATTTTTTTAACGAATTATTTTATGACGAAATACCAATAAGAATGCATTTTTTCTTACTTGATATTATGACAATATTTAATTTTTATAAAAACCAAATAAATATTTCAACAAAAATACAGATTAGTTATTTTTTAATTAAAATTTTCATTGATCCACTTTTTAAACTAAGTTTTAGAATTTTATTTGACATAGTTAAAAAACTTTTCTTAAAATACATCGACGAAAAAATGTCTCCAATATCTAGACTCAAACTGAAGTTTCTCTTTTCTTATTGGTTATTATTTTAATTAAAAGAAAAAATAAGATAGATGGTGTAGTAAAAAATAAACTTTATGAAATATTATTTGAAACTTTGAATTTTATTATTAAAAAACATTAGAATTAGTAATTTTATGCATTTTTTGTTAACATTTCACATAAACCTATTTTTTTGTCTTTGTAAAAATCATACAAAATTATTTGATATCGAAAAAATATTTTTCCATATCTTACACATTTATTAATATCTAAACAAGTTGATTTTCTCTTATAATATAAAGATTTATATTTTCACAAAGTCACGTGTATGATACTTAAAAAAAAAAACAATAAATATTTATAAACAATTTTTAGACTAGAGCAAACAACGGATTTATGGTTTGGTAACAGAATAATTTAGGCAGAAATTAGTATCTCATAGTTACCAGTTTACTTGGGGATTCTCTGTAGGGTGAACAAATGCGGATATCTATTGATCTGAGATTCGCAAAAGCAGCTCGACATAAATGACAACAGTGATTGAAATGAATTTCCTTCGATTGTATTACTAAAAAAGAAAAGTAAACAATGATTTTGATATAAGATATTTTTTTATAATTCTCCAAATTAATTCTTACCAAATCAAATTTTCCCACTTGACAGATACAAAACATGAACTTGTTATTTTTTAATGGACTAAATTTTTCTGAAATGTAAATCGAGTTCAATTTAAAAAGATTTATTTGAGGGTTAAAATTCATTAAATTATGAATAATCTTATCAATTTCGTTTGTTCACAAGTAAAATTAGTATTGCAAATTAGCATTGCAAAAATCTAGCGGAAAAAATGACATTTTGATCAATCATAAAATGTATAAAAAAAACACAGTAAACAATCTCACCGTGTATTTCTTCATTTCTGACTCATCACCGACGACTTCCTCCTCCCGGCCCTCATCACTGTACTCGTCTCGCCGTTGCTCGGTCTCCGTCTGCTACTCCCCTCACCACTGTTATCACCATCCACCTCATCTATCCTCGTTATCCTCGGCGAATTCTCAGCACTGGTGTTTTCAACGCTGGTCACCGTCTCGAGCGACATCTTCGCCATAGCCTCATAGTCTTCGTCAAAATCGTACTCGTCATGCAACTCCGGATACATGGTGACAAAGGGTTCAGCACCCGACGTATCGTTTATCGTTGATCGCGTCGAGCTACGTTTGTGAGGCCTTGCGACTGTATAGACTGAGGCACAAACAAAGAGGATGGCTCGACCGAGAAGCGTCAGTAGGAAGATGCCTAGAGCCATGAACACCTGCCAGACGAGACTGAGTGTACCGGTGACGAGGTACATCGCGATTGCCAAACACATTTTGAGTACTGTGGAGCCGAAAATATGGAATAATTTGTATATAAATACCGGGAATTTATTTTTTAGGGAGGAAGAGTGGTTGGAGGTTATTAGAAACTTTTGTAAGCTGAAGTTGTTTTGGAACTGTAATAATGATGATGATTAAAAACAAAGAAAGAAAAGGAATGGTATAGAATGCAATTGTGTACCGGAATGTAAATAGTGGGTGGAAATTGTGTATCGAAAATGAAAGTGATGGTTTATTTACAAGTTTGAAGCTAACTAAAGTTTTTTAAACTTATATAATAAGAATAATGTATATGTAGTCATAATTGTAAAAGATTAATCATTATCAAAAGTAGATTGTTAAAATTTTAGTTTGAAGTAAACGTAAAATGAATCAACAAAATATAAAAAGGGAGAAAAATGGTTAATTTTGATCATTATATAGTTGCATACATAAAAGTTAATATACAATTTTTTTAACTCTTGTAAATTGTTATATATCCACATTTTACCTTGTTTATGTTAATATTAAAAAAAAAACTAAAATGTAGTTGGACAAAACTGTCCTATACAAAATTTTATTTTCCTTTTAAAAATAAATTAGTAAGGTAGCTAATTGATAATTATATTCTCATCATAAATAGCTTTATTTAACTCATTATATTGATAACTACATCGTTTTAGCAAAAGACAAATTATAAAGTTTTTTTTTCATGCACAAAATAAATTTACTGATCCTTTTTGCTACTACTTAAAAATAAAATCCTACTTACTAAACTAAATATGTACTGTTGAGTATGATATAAGTGGTTTGATAAGATAATAGAAACTATAGATAATTTAATATGTAACTATGCAAATTTGATTGTAATAGAATTGATTAGGGTTTATATTCTTATAAGCAGCCAAAAACAAAATATTTATGACTTGTTCTACTATTATCTTCTTAACATTGAAAAACTCTATTAAATTGTTGACAATTTCATCATAATGACCTGACAACGTAAAAATTCGGTATTAAAATTATGATATTCAGATAATAATCATATTATAATATTTATAAATGAGATACAACAAGTTATCTTACCACTCAATATTATTTCCATCGTTTCCATAATATTTTCCTTCATGGCATATAGTGTAGAAGTAATGTATCAATCTCTACAACTGATATTTGCGCGATAAAATGCGTTACGTTGTAGGAAAAATTGTAAAAAAACTGGATTTTCCGTGTCGACTACCGATCAACGATAACCGGTTGATCGATATATTCCGCGTGTCTCTACTTTCTATTGGCTCTAATACTTTTATTCTACACAGACCGAAAGTGTAGCTTTTACTGTCGAAACTCTGGAAGATATCCGTAATCTACACTTACGTAAAGGTGCTGATGACATGGGGTAAAATTCTTACAAAAGTTCCAGCGCCGTTTATCATCTTCGATAGAAGAAATTACTTAGCTATATACCGCGCGATCTTTTTCCAGATTGACATTTTCGTCGATGCGAGGTTTAGTAAATGATAAGGTGGCACTTACGTTTCCATTAGATAGTAGTCGCGAACTTTTTTTCAAACTTCGATGAATAAATCATTATTATTGTGTGTAAATCCCAAGAAAATCTTGTGAAAAAAAATGTATAAAACATAAATTTTTCGCAAAACGTCAAGGCTGAAGAAACATATCGCTCTGTGGTTGTGAAAAAATTTTTAGTGTAACTGTGTTTTCTAATTAATTTTTCAGCCACTAAATTTTTCAAGCCACACTTTGTTATGTTAAAAATAATATTATAATATACTTTCTAAGTCTAAAAATAAAAATATATTTTAATGGGAAGTTGAATCCCGACGTGATCCTTACTTCACTAACTCGCATAGTTATTAATTAACATAATTTTATTAAATTTATAAACTCAATTTTGAGCCCCTGATTTACACTTAAAAAATGCTCCTAGTTTATTTAACATTATCTATAAGATACGTGCTTTAAAAGTAAAGCATATTTTGATAAAGATACTAATGTATCTTCATTAAGTCACAAAAAACTAACGTGGTTCCCTTGTGGAACTTGAAATGCTACACGTGATTAGTAAGTGGTAATTATTATTCAGCGTAAAGGTCAACAAACCATTTCACGTGACTCCCAATGGACCACCAAGCTATATATTTCGTGTTGATTGGACACACTATAACATGCTGCCGGTTTGAGATTCCTGATATATGATATCTGACTAGACAATTTAATTTAATCTGTAACCGATAATTTTATGACATTTCTCTAAGTTGGGTAATTTGCATTTTTATATATTACCTCTAACATATATAATGTCATTATTGGAATACAATATTATTTATTTTTATTTTTTATTCAATTTCAAGTAAAATCGTAATGTTTATATTTTGAGGAAACAGTCTCGCATGTATAAATTACTTTCGATAATGTATATAGATACATAACTATTCATTAAACATAAATAATATAATAAATTAATTTATTTACAATAAAATTTGTTGTAGTACTCACGTGTTCCTCTAAATTGTTAACTAAAAATATTCTTATTTTTACATCAAGTATACTTGAATATCAATATTTTTTGTATTTTCTGCTCTTTTGATGAATCTCAATGATTTTTTAATATTTAATTTTAAATTGACTTCGGCGCGCGCCGGTGCGCCTTGATTTAATATAGTGTCCTGTTAAAAAATCTTATGTAAATAATGTAACTGTTTCCATACATTTATTTTATACTTTGGACTTTGTGTCACCCTAATAATAATGAATTGATTGATTCCAAAGATCTAAGTGGAACATGGCTAAACAACACTTATATTTCAATGTTTTTATAGAAAATACAAATTGCATAAGACAATAATAATTAATGGTTTTTTAATTGATTTATTTACCACTTTAATTTTATATTAAAAGATATGCTTAACTTCATAATTTACACTTAATTATAAACAATTAAATTAGTTTTCCTAATATCAGATTAAATTTTATTAATCATATGAAAAGATAAAAAAAATAAAAAGAAAAGGCTCTTTTGATAGAAAAGTAAGAAGATATTCTAACTGTATTTACTATTCCACTCTTGCTGTATAAAATTATTTAAGCTTCATTGGTAATTGTTATAACAACAGTGATACAGCTTGGCTTCAAAATATCCTAATAATTTCGCTACACGAAGAAAACATACTTGTCATTTGTACATATGCAGACCTAGTTATTAATCAATCCTATCTCTTTCTATCTCTAAGCAGCGTTCACTCGTCTCGTGCCTGTATATACTTAAAAAAAAAACGTGTAGCGGCACGCGTCCAAGGCCTCGTAATCGATATGAGAGTGATAATATTTGCGGAAGTTTATATGGAAAGTTTTAATAGTTTATCTCTGCCTACCGAAATCAAGTTCAAAGACCGCACGTGTATATGGTGAATACCCAAGTATAAGTGTTTTCATAAATTCAAACAAAATATGCATATATGAGATAGAAATGTTTGCATTTCTCATTGAAGAGTACAGCAGACAATTTGAAAGGGACGAAACATATATTTAATTTATTATTTATAAAATATTTTTTAACTTTTATATGTATTCTTTACTCATTTAATTATAATTCAATTTTTTTATTTGAGGACGTCCGTTAAAAATGTTTTAGATAAATGTGTATGAAATGGATTTTTTTTGGATTATCAAAATTTAATTTATGTAGCGTGTCTTCAGAAAGCAATAAATTAAAACAATTACAAAACAAAAAAATCTCTATTCATGTACTATAATCCAATATAATTGATGTAAAATTATTTTCTTTAAAAGTATATCTAGTTAAATTGATTTAATAATTACTTTAAGCATTTTATTCAAATGGTGTTTAAATGTGGAAAAATGATAAAATAAACGTGCTGGTAAGATATATGGATCTAATATGTTATGTAATAATACTCATATGAATTGTTTTCAATTGTTTTGATTAAAATACTACTTTTCTTAACTTTATATACGTTGGTACTTAAAATCTACTTCACATGTTTATTGTTAGATATTAATTATTTAAATTTTTATTCTAAATCAATTAAAAATAAAAACGTATTTTATTTATTCTTTTAATTAATTGTAATTATTTAAATCAATCTTTTGAATAAATTATACAAGTTATAGATACGACTTTTATTTTTAAGCAAAATTTAAAATTTTTTTATGTTTAGGTATGTTAATAATAAAAGAAGCGTGATAGCTGAAATTTTTTTTATATATAGGTATTTTAATTCTCTTTCAAATGGTTTACATCCCATACAGATACATACAGCCGTTCTCAAGAAATTATGATTTGAAAAAAGGTAACAAAAATTTTAACCTCAAATATCTCTGAAATTTGTTGATCAATTATTTCGTCCAACGAACTCGATTGAGAATTATACAAAATCTACGTATAAAAAAAATGTGGAATCGATTAAGTCAATTTTACTCCCGTAATCGTTGGACATACAAAACTCGTTTTTTTCATTTTTCAATTTATTTCACAAAAACTAACTAAAAGAATAGATTTAAATCTTTACAGATTATAGCTGTATATTATATTCTGCATTATCGTGATTTTTCTGAAAAAAATTGACCATTTAGTTTGGGAGCTATAAGCTTTTTTAGAAAAAACACATAGCTACAGAATTTCTTTATTCTAAATATAGGTTTTTTATGCTCTTTCGAATGATATCTATCCGATTACAATATCTCGATCCTATCATTTAAAAAAAAGCAAAAATAAATTTTGAGAAAATAAAAAATTCGACAAAAATGGATTTTTGACCCGCCATCACCCAAAAAAAAGTGACCTGTCCGGTTAAAATCGACCGAATAGAAGCTGAGATCCAGGCGTATACACACACACACACATAGACCCATACAGACATTTCAAAAAACCATGTATTTTAATTCCTAATACCTCGGAAAACAATTATAACGTGTTTTTAGAATAACTCAAAAAATTACTATCACAAAGCTTCCTCTAGGAGGAAGCAATAGGATAATATTAATGCTGAAATAATAGAATTCAAATATCCAGTAATGCTATAACGACAATTGTTAATTCTTCAAACCTTAAATATATCTTATTTTTGTGGTTGTAAAAAAACGTCAGAAAAAATGATCCATACAAAAATACACATCCTATAAATATCAACAATATAGCGCTTACTACTATTGCATACGATAAAACGTGAATCAAGAATATGTAGATCAATCGATTATAAATTATATTTAACACTGTCATGAAAGAAACACATAACACAGAAAACTCCTTTTGCTGTCATTCTACTGGCCTCCCAAGTATCTACTGTCTTTGACTATATACGTTTTGATATTTTTCAGAAAGTTATCCACGTATTGTAACCCATTCAAAGTTATTCATTGAGAACTAAAACACTAATTTATCAAGCGCATCTAGCCGTTTTGATCGTCTCAATACATTCTCATTATACATGAATTCCCACTTCTACAGATAGAAAAGCCCCAGTAGATGCACGCGTTTGTGTCTGTTTTTCATGTTATGCATTCTACATTAAATGCTCAATTTATTATCAAAAAGTCCTTTGTTAACATTATGTCTACTGCATTGATTATACATAGTTTGCAATTATATAGTATTTCGTTTTTTTTTCTCCAAGACGGGGAAGTATCAAGGATGAATTCTAGTATACTGTGCAACATCAAACTCTAAAAAACGTAGAGATACTTTCTTTTGCTAAAGATTCGTATAGGGCTCCGGCGGGTCATTTCCTTGTTTGTATATAGTATAATTTATTAACGCTCTAGGAAATATCCCCTTAAGCGCGGATTTAACAAGAAATACATAGTATTTAACAATTTGATAGTGTAGACTATCAAGATGTTCACCATTAAATGAACCGATATTACATCGAACATTTTGTTCCTGTCGCAGTGTACGACGAGTCCATAAGCCCGTTGTAACTGTCCGTCGAGGTACCAATCCGGTAAAGGTTTATATATAATAACTTATTGGTTCCTGGTCCATCAACTTCCATAGATAAATTTATGTTTTCTGTCCCAGTGGGATTTTCTGTTATTACTTTTGCGAAAGTATAAATGTTTAACTATTGTTAATTCTATAAAAAAATAATTAGTTATACGTTCTACCGTCGATATTATTGTTTTAAATTAAAATTTAAATTAATCGTTACCATTTACTTTACTACCTTAAATCAAACCTTTTTACTCCTCATGCTCTTCGCCGACTCTGAGCTTACGTCAAAATTTTACTACTTGAATCAGTACTTTTTATGAATCATGCAAAACAACAATAAAAATTTCTATTTAAACAGTATAAATCACACATGTCGACTACATCTCAACCGTACTATATATATATATATATATATATATATATATATATATATATAAATAGTAAATTTTCTTATAAAAAATAAAGTTTACAAGTACATTTCTCTGACCTTCTACAATGTCTTCGAAAATGTGTTTATTGAACTTAAATGACATAAACTAAAAAAATTCTCTTGATAATACTAAAATTGTTTAATATATTCTTAAAAGTTTTCTTCTAAATGCAACCAAAACGAACTTCTTCAGTAAAATCAATTTCTAGCTTTATGGTGAACTATTAAAAATATTTATTATTAAAAGCGTTGATATGTAATCGTCGCCTTTCAATAGATTATAAAATTATTCTATAAAGAAGTTGATTTGTCAAAAACATTCAAAAATTTTAAAGACACAAAAATTCGGATCTGTCTGTAGAACACTCTGGAACATAATTATAACATCCGAGTATATTTTTTTCACCATATATCTATAAACACTAAATAATATCATTTGTTCTAACTCTACGTATATTCTATCGTTAATACGATAACAGGTCTCCTATCAAAGTTTCCATTCGTATGAAATGGAACTTTGGACCTCGTAAAAACGTGCCATAAATATGTCCGTTACAACTAGAATCAAGGTCGCAATATCGTGTATACTCTCAGATGGGGCCTCTGTTGCGTTTACTTTCACTAAATATATACATATTTATACAAATGTAGATTGGAATGCTCAATTTTTTACGTTTGTTTTGATGAATCGTGATCTACGATAACGTGTGAACGAGAGAAAGAGAGTGTAAGAGATAGAGAGAGAAAGAGACAGAGAGCAAGGAGAAACCGAGAGAGAGGGAGAGAAGAGAGAGAGAAAGAGAGAGAGAGAGGGAGAGAAGAGCGAGAGGGGGAGACCTATGTCATTAACCGAGTCTTCGTAATGTTAGACGTGCCTATGAAACATCGTATTTTTACTTAGTATTTTTCTAGAAAGATAATTTTTTTTCTTTTAATAAATGGATCGTTTAAAATCGAATAAAAAATAATTTTTTTTATTTTGTAGAAATCATTTTAGTACTACGTATTCAATCTCAAACTCCCAATACCGAAGATTGGTTAAGCTTGCCGAAATCAGAGTAGAATAAAAGAAAAATTTTGTTAACACTACAAGCAAAAAAAGATTTTTCATTATGATTCCATATATTAATAAAATTTAATTTAGAGTACTGATTGAGATAATGCAGTAACAATACGATGAATTCCAAGTAATGGCGTTTTGCATAAAAAATTCTTCCATAGATTTGGCCAGGGTCTTTTATAAATCTCCACGATTTAGTAGGAGAAAAGCTGGAATTACTAGCTATAAAGTGTATTCTTTTGATCCAACCCTTGATTTATTGTAAACCAATATCCTAGGATAAACAAGAAGGTATAATAAACTAGGAAGAAATTAAACTCAAAATAATAATTTTCAATGTATTTTATTGATTACTTAATTTTTATAATAAGAAACATTAAACCATGGCAAAATGTAAAGTAACCTAAGCATACAGGTATCAAAGTATACACATTTAATAGAAACCATTAATACTTATGATAATAAAACATCACTTATACGCAGATCTTTATTTTAAAACTTAATTATCTCACTTTTGTCGTTGTATATAAATAATTTGTACAAATTAACCTACACTTAAAACTAAAATATTTACAACTTCCAATGCCGAATCTGTCATTGGCACAACAAACAAATTAAAAAACAGCACAATAAATATTCCGTATGAACATGCATCCTATGAATATCAGAGTTAGTAAAAAGAACAGATGCATCCGGTAGAATCTGAAATAAAAACATATTTAATAATTACAAATTACAGTCAAATAATATCCTGAAACAAGATTAAAATTTTAACACAACTATTCACCTTTTTGCTTTGGCCCTGCTTGCCTCTAAAGTATCCATACTATCCTTGATCAGGTACGTTCTGATACCTTTGACAAAGTGAACGAAGTACTCCGACCAGTCGAAGTTCCTCATGGAGAATTGGAACATCATTTTATCTTTATCATCCAATCGATCCCATAGTCTCAGCACATTCTCGTTCTTGAATTCCCACTCCTGCAGGGTAAAGGGTGCCAACAGATTCATGAGTTTATGCACTCGTTCGTACATCCTGTGCATCCTGTAATTAAATCGATCTCATATTTACAAGTCCTTCGATAATAAAATTTCCAATGGGTTTATTAAAAGCATCATTGTTCTAATACCTTGGTTTTTTTCCTACGAGACGAGCAACATTGTCGAGTACGAATGCTGGTATACTGTGTAACAACAGAACGTACAAATAGTACATATACTTGAACTTACTGGTGTTCAGAAGGGCACACCAGATAGCTGTTTGCGTTGGATACTCGTGTATGTTCTTCAAGATGTCTTTTCTTATCTCATTCCATGAAATGGGAGCCTCGACGGTCGAGGTATAGTTATAGATGAGCATATCCTCGTCGCGTCGATCTTTTTGTGCAGCCACATCCCAAGCGCAGGCTAACAATGCGTTCACTGTCAAATCCACGGGTATGATATTAGGGACTACTTCATCATTGCAGTACACAACACGCATAATGCCACTGCTGCAACCCGTTACAACGCCCATCGGACCGTTGTAGTTGTCAGCCCAACCAGGAAATGGTTCGTATGCGGTAGATGCAACTGTAATATAGATTTCATTGCTCAGAAAAGTAAACGAGGTATAAATTCATTAAGAATTCACTTTGTATGATAGCTTACCGATTCCTGGTCTGAAAATTCCCATAGGTAAATTTTTATTTTTCTCCCTAATCAGATCCTCCGCCATTGCTTTCGTGAAAGTGTAAGTGTTTGGCCAACGGTTGATGATTCTAGTCAAAAAATAAATAAACTGTTAAAAAATAATCATTTATTTTATTAATAGATATTTTATAAATGAATTGGGAACTCACTGTGGCGTAACGGAATCCAAGAGATTTTCGGACAAGTTGTTTGTAAGGGTCATAAGTTCGTAATATTTCAGAGGATAATCGTAAAATTTCTCTTCTATACTAGAACTAAAGCAATTCGAATATGCAGTCGAGACGTGGACGAAAGACTATATTAATTTAAAATATATGATATTAAATATTATTATTGGAGAAATTTTTTGTGACTATTAAAATGATAAACGTAGTTTATTTTACCTTCAACTTGAGTATATGTTTGCACAAATCAAGCATGCTGTCGGCGCTTTGCAGATTCATATTGACAGCTTGTTTCAATGGTTCATCGAAGCGTACCACAGCGGCGACATTGAAAACAATTGTAACCTGGAAATGTATAACCATTATTATATTATTATTTTAAATAATGATTTTGATCATTTCTTATTCATCAGAATTTTTTATAAATATAATAACAGTTATCGATCACTCACCTCGTCTAACAATAAATCTCTATCGGATTCACTCATTCCGAGATTAGGCAAACTGCAATCACCAGGGATAGCAATAACTTTTTCTGCAAACCTCGACATTTTATTTCTTATTCTTTCAAAAACCTGGAAATAGAAATTATAAAATATTTTAATTTACGTATTGATATACTTTTTACTAATTACGTCTAATTACGTGTATTCTAGTTACTTACTGAATCATTCAGTAAATCTTTTATTCTTTCGTCCGCATTTTTATTTTTCTTTTGACGAATAAGGACGTAAATTCTTTTTACATCTGGACAGCTTCGTAAAAGCTTTTCAATCAAAATTTTTCCAAGGAAACCAGTTCCTCCTAAAAATAGTATTTCCCATTATAGAAAAATAAAAATATATTATAAATTTATTTTTAATTATAGTCATTTTATTATTTATTTTTAAATACTTCAAAACAAACTGTTAATTAGATTTATAACATTAATTACAAGTGTTTAGTTAATTTGTATTAACCTGTCAAGAAAATTGTCTCATTGCTGTAGAACCGTTGAATTGGCGTTTTTTCGGTCGTTTCCTCCCGCAAATCTTGTACAATGTCTTCAAGTATTTTTTGACTTGAACTCATTGGCGTAAACTAAAAAATAATTAATTCTATTAATTAACGCCACCTAACATGTTTTTTATAATAACTGTTTTAAAAAAATTAAAACGAACTTCTTTAGCAAAATCGATTTCCAGTTTCATGGTGAAAGATTAATGTCCACAAATTTTTATAAGTATTAATTTTGTCAATAATTTTGACAATTTATATAATAATTAATGCGATCACCCCAAATTTTATAAAAGTCTATAATTCACTGAAAGGCATAAGATCCAATGAGTCGGATCTGCCTCTTAAAACACAGAACGAGACCGTACTGCTCCTCTGAGGTGAGTGCAAACACTGAACTCCGAATCCAAACAGCGCTTGCTTTTTATTCGCCGAACCCTGTTTTCTACGGTTCAAAGCGTACTTGAACTTTGGACCACATCAACGTTCTCCGATCAACACAGAAAGTAGATATAGATAGATAGAGAGGGAGAGGGAAAAAATCGCTATACACATATCTACTATGGCTCTTAACAAGGTCAATGACAGCAACTCGTGAGCACGCGCCAATGCGATGGGTATATAGGTAGAAAAGGAATGATGACGAAAAACGACTCCTAACGTCGTCAATCGGGTTCCATTTCACTGCCATCGTGATGTATATACCGGCGCTCTCATCACGCCGCCGAATGTTTTGGGGATGCGGGAGCGTGATAACGAGTGCGACGGAGAGAGAGAGAGAGAGAGAGAGAGAGAGAGAGAGAGAGAGAGAGAGAGAGAGAGAGAGAAGGAAAAGGCAACAAAATGAGTGGCAAAGGTTTGAAGTGACCGGGACGTGTGCACGCATCAGAGACATGATGCCCACCATGCTCTCTTTTTTTTCTTGACGTAAATACGATTCGGAAAAAAGAGAGGTATATTTGACTGTTGTTTTTTACGCCAACGATCTAAGCATCGTTTAATGTGCCTACCTACACGGAGAGAAATACTTGAATAAAAATTACTATATGGTATTGTAACCGGGGGACAGACTTGTATAGTTTTTAACAAAAAATATAACAAAGACATATAGCAATTTTTGCTAGAAACTATAGTAAATTTTTTTACAGTGCGAATCTGTCCCCCGGTTACAATAAAATATATAGCAATTTTTATTCAAGTATTTCTCTCCGTATACAGCCAACAAACCACGCCAACCTAAAAGTTTCGCAGTAAGTGGAAGAGAGAAATTATATGTATTAACGTGATATATATGAGTTCTACGCATTTCCATTTTATCAATCGCATCAATTTCATTTTTTGATAAAGGTTTATGTTTCGGCCACCGTGATTTCGATAGATACAAAAACTTTGGCCCAGCGGACTCGTAGCTACTTAGAAAATCGTCGACGTAGGGGTTTTGGATGATAGCCCGTGACGCCAACGAATTTTCATTACTAAACTTGTTCGCGTTAGTATGTTTTTTATATAAATCGCGCTGCAAGGCGTTGAGCTTTTAAAGCAATTTTAGCATTATTGCCACTAATCCCCAATTTCTGAATTAAATTATTATTCACGAGCGTAATAGTCGATCCGTCATCTAAAACTGCAAAGGTATTTATCACGGCCTTCGGACCTCGTAACTGCAAAGGAATAATTTTTAATAAAACATATGGCAAGTCTAGTCATGCTTGATTTGCTGAACGATCATTAGTTTGCTGGACCGCAATTTGAGATGTTCTTTAGTTTGCTTTTTTCAGACATTACATTTACTGAACGCTCTACATTATACAATAAATCGTGATGCGGCTTTGAGCAAATGGTACAGTTTTTGCTCGTACAGACTTCGCGCCTCTGACCTATATTTAAGCATTTAAGGGGGGAGGACACCTTTAAATTTTTCCCAGTAAAATCATCTGCAAAAACCAAATTTAAATTATTAATAAAATATTAAGGTAATATACTAAAAGTATATTAAATTTATGACAAAATAAGATAAAAAT